>APFE031402446.1:189544-270787 GCA_000404065.3 Pinus taeda | reverse complement strand
TACCTGCATACGAATTCTAAAACACAAAAAATAAACAATGCGAGAGAATAACACATAAAACACATATACACAGAGATTCTCCCCTGGATCCCAAAACTGGGACTACCAGATTGATTTTTCCTTATATTCCTTTTAATGTTACAATACATATTTATACATGCCGAAGCATCCAATACCATGGACCGAAAACCATCATGCCCAATACCATGGACTGAAAACCATCGCGCCCAAAAAACATGTGAAAAAGTCATGCACAAAACCATAGGTGGGTCTGCCCAACCTAACATAAGTTCCAAAACCAAAATTTTGCGGGGTGCTGCCCCAGACCCCATAAAATGGGGTTACGGGTATGCCTCAAACCCCATGTGACCCCCCCTCTAACCCCCTAGTTAACTACGTGGGCTAGTCGTGGAAAGAATATAACACAACCCAACATGTCTTATGCGTACAATAGCTCGTTAGAAAGATCTATCCGAGCACTACAACTTTGGGAATAGCAACATCGGTCCATGGACCCATGTTGCTCCCAGATTTCCCAAAAAACGTCGTTTAGGGCCTCAAAACGGCTCCGTAAGTTTAGGACCCGAAAAACTGTTAAAAATAGTAAATTGTGCTACAATTACGGAAACTGAAAAACTAAAAGAGACAATTGTGGGGGTCCAAGGGGGATAGGTGGGTGGCCACCAACATCCACTTGGATCAACCCCATGGTTGACATCATCATATTGAATCCTATTGGTTCTTATAAAGTTGATTTTTGTTGTACAATTTTGTTTTGAGACCCATTTTTAACCTCAAAATTTCTCTAATGGTGTGGAGCCACAAACGGGTCAACCTTAGAACAAGTGTCAAGTGCATAATTGCAATGGGTCGGGTAACATAGCTCGGGAGACCAGAAGATTGGTGTTAGGTAATGACCCAACAAGTATATATATATATATATGAGTTGCATATTAATGCATAGCGCAGGGCTATGGAACCCAAAGCCATGAACGGGTCGACAATCATTAAACAATTTCCATGTGGGCTGGGAGGTTAGCTAGGTGGGTATAACCACGTGGCCAAGTAGATGAGGTGGCACTCTCTGAAATACCAGGACCTTATTGGTCACATCTCATGATATGAAGGTTGGATTGAGGTAAAGTTTTATATCATCGGAATCATCTCTATGAGATGAACATAATGGTGAAACCAAACTAATTTTTTGAGTAAGTTGAAATGATCCAAATTTTTAGACCCCATTTCCATAATAACAACTTGGATCTTGGGCCAACATATTAACCACCTCCTCATAATCAGTGTTATGGTAAGGATTAGGAGGGGGGTATTGTTACAAAACTCCAGGGGTATGTGATCCAAAATGACGTGGCCCGGAGCGACGTCACTCTACCTCTGTTCCACGTGCCACCACATACCCCTAACTATGTGTCACTTAAATTCATACACCTTTCCCTCCTAATTGGACTAAATCACCTTGCCATGTGGCACTTTGTGGAAGCTCCTCACCAACATCTAGGTCACATCACTTTCTTGTGGTGTCCACATTAACTGCCCCCTCAAGCCAGGCCAAGGGTCCCACTAGGTCTTGGTTATTCGTGTTTTAAATTTGGGGTCCACGACACTCTTCACGTCCATTGTCAAATCCAGTTCTCCATTCCTCAGGACAGAGACAAACTGTCTTGCCACTATGCCTAGTACTACAACACCACAGTCATACGTTAAAACCACTTTGGTCCAACAATAAACGAGAATTCTCATGACAAGTGATGGAGGGGGATTCCATCCCACAATTCCCATCAATTGTGCCCCGAGAATAATGTTATCATATGCCATAGTCATAGGGGTGTGACATGATGTGATTCTTCATGTCGATTAAAAAGTGTTCTCCCCATCCTGCGATCATCCCATTCTGTTGAAAATACCAAGGCATTTCCTTAGAGTTTTATAAAGGTTGACAACAAAAACACAAACTTATTTAGAACTTGTGCCAACTTAAATACTCTAGGGACTTCTGAGGCTTTATTGACTGTCACTGCTTAAGGTAAGCACTACAGGTATCATATAGCTCATAATTATAGGTGGTTTATTAGCCTACTTGATAAACATTGAGTGGTTTAGCAACCCTCCTAGAAATCACTTAGCGATTTATCATTCCTTTCAACAAGCACCCTAGTGAATGTTACTTTTCCTACTGGTTTTTCAGCCTTCTTGACAATCATTGAGGGACTTATCAGCCTCCTCTATAAGCCCTTAGTGGTTTATCAATGACACAGTAAGCACCCATCACCCAATGCACTCCTTTGAGATTTCCACTGACTTCTCCAAATTTGGACATGCATCCAAATTACAAATTCAAATCATTTACACAGGGAATCCCATTCCCTCCGCTTCAATAGGCTCTTCTAGTGCTCAACATGCGCTCAAGATTTCTCTTTCTCCAACATTCTCTACATGTTGTAGGTCTCCTCTTCTTTTGTTGTTCACAAATCAAATTTCCCCATTCCATTCTCTCCTGTCTTGCTTGTGTCCCATTTTTCCTTTCATGAGACTGTTTGATTTCCCAAATCGCTCTCCTTCTAGGAGGTATGGAAAAAAATGTGGGCATTTTTCTTGAGAATCTTTTGTCGCTAGTTGTTAGGTGAGGTGCGTTCTATTAGGCTAGCCTAGCACCACTCAGCTTCTTCGACTCAAATTGTGGATCCATATCTCAATCATCATTTCCAACCAATTATTAAATTTTATTTATAATCTTTGCAAATTACAAAATCAAAGTGTATGTTAGGGGTATTACATATTCAAACATTCTAAGGTTATCTTGCTTCTTTTACTATCCAGTGTAAATATGATTCTTTTTAATTTCATATTGATTAAACTTTTCTCCCTATAAATTCCGTAAGTAATTTGTTCACATTATATACTATGCCTTTTTATGTGATTCCATCACAATATTGAGCCTCACCCACTTTTGACACACAAAAAAAAATGTCACCAAACCATAGTCACATACAATTTTTTTGGGAAAAAAATAGTTTAATAACATTAAAAAATATGAGATTTTTATTATAAAAAATGGTTTGCATTCTTATGATCTTATCTACATTCCAAGAGATTAATATCCTCTTACATCAATTCTTCTTTTATTTTTACTTAGAAGATATAAATCTTATATATTTCTATTTTTTCCACCTTGAAAATATATTCTCTTCTAAGGTAATTAAGTCAATTTTGACTAATCTTCTTTTAATTTATTCATAGGTTAGGTTAAATGCTTGATATTATAGAAAGAAAATAGATTTAAAAACTAAGATTAAATGATGGAAATTGTGAAATATAAATCCCAATATAATTTTCATTGTACTTATTTTCTAAACTTTTATAATATACCTTATATATGTTGAAAATGCAACAAGATGATGGAGCTTAGTGAAAAGAAGTCGCTTCACTAAGTGGGCCCGCAGGCTATTTTGGCGCAAAGTCTATTTTTAGACTATGTCTATTTTTAGACATATGGATCATGGTCTATGAGTTGCAGGATGCTATTTATGGATGATTGGTCATGTTGGTAAAAATAGATGGCTTTCATTTTTAGACATATGGACGGAGTCTATTTTTAGACTGCCAGTCTAAAAATAGAACAGTCGAATTTTATTAGCTCTTAATAATATTTGGACTATAAACATTATCTTATCCTCTTGGAGCACTTCAGTTCGAGCTACGGATGTGGCACATGCAACTGTCAAAAGGAAATACGCTTTTCCTATGGTTTAGTTGAGCTATTGCATAAAGGACTTCAGTTAGAACTCAAGTGATTGAGTTTGGTGGAGTTGATCGAGGATTTGATGGAGTTGTGTTCAGTTTGACTTAGTTTAACTAGTTGTATTTAGTCTAACTGCCAAATACACTAGTGATGAGTGGTGTGAATTAATTATTAATTAATTCACTAATTATTAACTCATAAATCAACTAAAGAATACATCAGTTAACTCAGTGCATGGACAGTTCAGTGGAGACAAGTGTTAGAGGTGGGTGAAAGGGCGAGATTACTATCAGTTGTGACTATAGATGTGCATGAGATTTGTACAATCATTGATTGAGATTGCCAATGAGGATTGTGCAGTACAGACCAAGGGAATTCGAGCTTGGATCAGATCTATTCTCAATAGGTATTGCACAGTGGAGGCAGGCAAACAATGGAGGAGATTTGAACCTGTGACTTGATTCAGATCTGAGCTAGTTTTTGTGTAGCAGGTGGAGATAGTACTGAGTACTTGCAAGGAGTATTATACTATGTATTGTTACATGTTCTCTATCATCATAATATACAGATAGTTGAGGGGTTTTCAGCTGTATGCTTTCCCCATTACATACTGTGTTGATATGTGTGATGATGTTTCAATGTGCGAATGCAATTGTTTTTAATCCGAAAATTGATGATCAACGTAGAGGAGGTTATGTATTATGCATGCATTCTGCAAATAGTGTATAATCAAGATAATCTCTGTGAATAAGTGTTATATTATTCAAAATTTCTACAGGTTTCGACTCAGATTATGGACTTCCAATGAACGTATTGCAAGCTTTACATCAATGAGGTATTTTCTTATTGGGATGGGTGATAAATGAGTGGCATGGGGTACATCTGACATGGAGGGAGACAACATAGCTCGACTTGAGATAACATTTCACCCAGATTTGGAATGCTTTTACAAATATATTGAGGGATGTATGATTATGTCGAAGAACATATGGAGACTCCCTCAAATGGGACGAAAGTCTTCAGAATCACTCGATGGTGGTGGAACAATGTTATAGACACTTCTCTCACCAAGGTTTCGAATATACCCCACGATCCTCGTTCAAATCATTCTGGAAATCACCTGCTCCTTTAGAAAGCATCATATTTTGTTGGCTTGTATGACGGAATTGCATTCTTAATTGGAATAATTTGTGCAAATGTGGATATATGATCCAAGGGATCAGTTTAGTGCTCAAAATTCATAGTGCTAAAAAATGCTCGAAACTTGTACAATTGGATAGATCCCGATGATCTGAATCCAACGCAACTCGATTCACTCAAAACTGATATTGTATGCTCCTGATATCATGTTCTGATCGATTTACTAAAAAACTAAAATTTTAAAATTTGAAGTTGCAAGTACACCCAGTCAATAGTCTGTACGTTGACTAGGTAGGTGGCTGGGCATATGACCGTGTATAATTTGGCCAATTATATGTTGACAAGTTTCACTTGTTTATTGGTTCGTGAAGGCACAATTTGATTGATTAAGGTTCCTTTTTGGACCAATGAAGGAGGGCCACGTGGGCCAATGGGTAACTGCCACGTGGTCTCCAAACAAGGAATTAGTTTTTTTTGGGTCAAAATTGACCTCCAAGGGATTGAACCCACGACCTAGCAAAAAACACCAAAGTCCCACACCAACATGTCATGCACATGTTTCTTAAGAGGTTATGGATCTAGGTGGCATTTAAATTTTAACACATTATATGTTGGAGGTTGGGGTTGGGGCTAAACCCTAGCCCTGGTCTCTGCGCCCTTGGAACCAAGAGGTGGGACCAAGGGCCAGGGCTTAGCCCCAACCCCATGGTCACAACGCCCTCCCATAAACCATACACCAGAACCAATTAAAGACCATGGGCGGATATTGAAAAGGGGCCAGCCCCGGGTCACTTGTCCCTCATGGAAAAGGGGCTCGGATTTAGGCCCTAGAATATCGGCCCCTTATGAGGTCGTATATGCATCACATGACCGAAATTTTCAGGACAGGGAGATTAATGGGTGGACTAACCGTCCTATAATTTCACCCATTGGGTGAGATTGTAGGCTTGAATTTCTCACCGATTTCGAGTTTGGGGCGTACAAGCTAGGTTTGGGGTGAATTGGAGGATGATTAACTATGTAATTGAGCAGAAACTAGAAACAAGCATAACTTGCTCAATTTTTGGCCAAATGAGGTGCAGAAAGAACCAAAAAGGGCATTTTTTACAATGTTGGATCCATTGGAGACATCGATTTTTCTGTTTGAGATATTTAAAAACATGTAAACACACTTTTGAGCACTTAATGAAAGAGGCCCTGCATTGGAAGCTGGACGAGGAGATGTAGCCCAGGGGTGAACTCCTTTATCATGTTTTGTGTTATGTGTTTCAGATATTCTTATTTTGTCTCTGTTTGGATATAAATTGTGGTTAAATTCACTTGTTTTATGTGTTTAGTAAATTGAGCCTCTACCCAAAACACATATAAATTTCACTTGCAAATTGTTAAAAATCTTCAAGTTTACATATTCAGATCATTTTGGTATCATAGAAACAGGTTATTATGAAGGTTTTATTTGTTTGCAAGTGTTCTTTTGATGCTTACAAGGTTGAAGCTCAAAAGAGGAGAACGAGAACTTATAGAGCCAAGATCTCAAATTGTTTCAAGGAGAACAAACACACCTCAAGGTTCAATAGCCATGGCACATGAAGAAGGTCCTAAAGGGATGTCTGAAGATGAGAAAACTTTTAGAAAAGAATTCTTTGAGATGTCTGAGATGGTTAAGGTTCTTTATGAGGAGAGGAATTCCATATTGTATGGAGAGAGCTCAAAGCCTCCAAAATGAAATGGAGGAAAAGGATACAAGCCTCCAAAAGGAAATGGAGGGAATGGTGACAAACCACCACCTTCACCTCTATCCTCATCCTCATTCTCATATTTAACTTCTTCTACCCTTTCACAAACACTTGCAGATTCCCCAAGGGGTCATGGTAAAAATCCTTTTCTTAAGCTTGATATTAATTTTGAATGGAGAGTTAAATGCAGAAAGATTGGATAATTGGGTTCGTCAGATTGAAGTGTATTGCAGGATACAAAAAAACAAAGATGATGAAACCAATATTCAACTTGCTTCTCTTAGATTGGAAGGTGCAACACTAATTTGGTGGGAAGCCAAAAATCAAGAGGACATGAAGAAACATGGTAAAGTTTTGTCCTCTTGGAATGATTTTTTTGTTGCAATAAGAAGGCAATTTTATCCAATAAGAATAGAGCTTTTCCACATTAGATTCATTTCAAAACATACCAAGATAGATACATTGTTTGATAGTGGTTCACAAGTAAACCTCATTTATGAAGGCACTGTCAAGAAATTTAATTTGGAAACATATCCTCATCGTAAACCATATCCTTTAGGTTGGAAATGTGACAATGCAAAATTGAATGTGACAAAAAGATGTAAATTAAGATTTTCCATCACTGCAAACTTTATACATGAGGTATAACTTGATGTTATTCCACTTGATATTTGTGTAATTGTTTTGGGAAGCCCATATCTGTATGATAGGAGAGTCATCTTTCATCGCCATAAGAACACATATCACTTGTTTAAAAATGGAGTTGAGTACATTGTTAGAGCACATAACAAGAAGTTGAATTTGTCACTTGTAAACGATAGACAAATGAAGAGGTTAGTCAATGCTAGTAAGAAATTTGTACTCTTGATGATAAAACCCAAAGATAATGTTGAAAATGAATCTTTCCAAGGATGTGATGCAAAGTTAAAATCTGATTTGTATGAGGTTGTTAACACATATGATGAGATGCTTCAGGAGCCCAAAGGATTTGATCAGGTGCTCAGAATTACGCTAAAAAATCAGAGTGTCAGAATCTTTTCAAACTCAGCTTCAAACTGAAGAGCTCATCATTCTAAATCCAACTGTGTGAACGCCACTCAAATCCGAGTTCATATGCAGAAGTTAGAGCAAGTCAAAGTTTAAGTTTGAATTGTCTACATGGCAGGATTGGGATGATGTTGCAAGGTCTTCAGCGAATGAGGAGGTGCCAAGTGGCAGCTCACCATTGGCCCTCACATATCGCATATTGCAATGGTAAGTGGATCGAGTTAAAGAATTGGACCCCAGCGCAAAGCAGTTTGCGATGTGATGCGATCGCAATCGCATATCACATAATGTTAATAATCGGCCCCCGACACAATCAGGGTTGCAATGTGATATATCGCAATCGCATATCACACCTGATACCCGCCGATATATGTGTATGTGTGTGTGTGTGTGTGTGTGTGTGAAACTGCTGATAATTCCAGTTTTTATTTGTCCCTAGACGCGATATTTTATACACTATATTACATAGCCCGATGGGCCTGATGATATCGCAGTGCTATGGGTTTTAGTAGCTATCGATGGAAAGTGCATATTGTGATTTGCGATTAGGTTCCTAGATGTGATAATTCATATGCTGCAGTTTAATGTCCCAGTGGGTCCGCCATATTGCCGATTATGTTACTGCATTGATTGCCGATTATGATGAGCGATAAGACCTTGGACGCGGGATTTTATATGTAACAGTTTAAGTTCCCATTGGGTTTGCCGATATCGCAATTGCAATGTTCTATTGTGTTAACAAGACCTTCCACCCACAAACACTCACCAATTGCGATTTGTGATATGACCGACAAGTTATGGCCCACAGTGCGTCGAATTTCTCACTCCGTCGGCGGATTTTGGAGCGGAAATGTGATTTTTGGTCGGATTTGGAGCATTTTGTGGAATAAATAGTGGGAGAACTAGGAGAATTCATAACTTCTTCAGTTCTTATCCAAATGGGATGAAAAAGAGGCTATATCGCCATTTTTTAGTATTCTGAACTCATTGAGATAGGTTTCAGAGGCATCTGAGCATTGTAAACACACTTTGTTGTAATTTGATCATAATAGAGAGGCCCAATCCATTGGAAGTTGGACCAAGGAGACGTAGCCCTAGAAGGGTGAAATCTGTTGGGTTGTGTTATATTCTTTCCTTGACTAGCCTATATTAGCTGGGCAGACCTACCTATGGTTTCGTGCATGGATTTCACACATGGTTTTGGGTGCAATGTTTTTCGGTCCATGGTATTTTATAGATCCAATCAAGGGAACTACAGTTATGTTCTAGTCCATGGTAGTCCGAGGTAGTCAATCTGGTAGTCCGGGTTTTGGGATCCAAGGGAAAATCTCTGTGTATATTTGTTTTATGTGTTATGCTTTCGCCATTGGTTATTTTCTGTTTTTAGAATTTGTATGAAAGCGATTTTTGTATGGGGTTAAAACTTACATTTGGTATCAGAGTTGTTTTGGCTTCAAGGGGGCGCCTTTGTTGTTGAGGAGTTTCACTCAGGCCTGTGGTAGACCTTGTTCAGTGGGAGATCTACGAGATCGATTATGGTGGTGAAAGAAGATGGTGAGCAGTGGAAAGATAGAGATCAATAAATTTAATGGTCATAGTTTTGAGTTGTGGAAACTCAAGATGGAGGATTTGTTGGTGGATAAAGATCAGTGGATCGCAGTAGATCTAGGTACTAAACCAATGGGAGTGTCCGATAAAGAATGGAAGAAGTTGGATCAGAAGGCAAAAAGGACAATACAATTATGTGTCTCAGATTCAGTATTGTTGAATGTACCATGGGAAGCTACGATAAAGGATTTGTAGGACAAGTTAGGGACTTTGTCCCAATATAAGTCTCTGGTGAATAAACTATTCCTACGGAAAAAGTTGTATTACCTAAAGATGAAAGATGGAGACTCGATGACGGAGCATATGAACGCATTTAATACTGTGGTAAGCCAGTTATTATCTATTGATATTAAAATTTCATATGAGGATAAGTGCATCAGTTTGTTGTGTTCTCTACAAGATTTGTGGGATAATCTGGTTATTGCAATAGGTAGCAATGCAATTGCCTTGCAGTTTGATGAAATAGTCTCATCCTTGCTGATGGAGGAGATGAGACGGAAAAATATGGAGAGCCAGAATGGTGATGCCTTGTCTATATGAGGACGGTCCTAGAAAGGAAACAAAAATAAGTCCTTGAGTGGGAGATCTAAATCTAGAGGGAGATCTAAATCTCCAAGAAAGCCTGTAAAGGTGTGCTGGAAATGCAAAAAGGAAGGGCACTACAAAGGGGACTGTAAATATAAAGCTCTTGAGAAAGGAAAGGGATCTAATGATGCTCCTTTTGTAGAGGCAAAAACCACGTCAGATGAAGATGGAGATGTGTACTTGGCTTCTTCTTCAAGTACACATGTATAATATGAGGCATGGTTGATTGACTCAGGTGCATCCTTTCACTTCACTCCCCATAGAGAGTGGTTCTGCAAGTATGAGAAATATGATGGTGGTGATGTCTTCTTAGGGGATGACAAGAAGGCTAGAATCGATGGTCGCGGAAAATTCAAGTTGAAGTTTCAAGTTGGAAGTATTAGAACACTTTCGGGTGCTCCGCATATTCCTGCATTAGCCAGAAATCTGATTTTTGTATGCAAGTTGGATGATATAGGTGTAAAAATAGTGTTTGAGAAAGATACCTACAAGATGGTTTAGGGAGCACTAGTATTGATGCGGGGAGTTCGGATTGGAACTCTGTACAAGATGCAAGGTAGCACTGTTATTGATGGGTGCAACAGTTTTGTGGTTCCTAAAAGTAGAGCAGAAAATCTAGTGGTCTCTGGAGAAAAGACCATGCTATGGCATCAAAGGCTTGGACATATTGGAGGGAATGGCCTTCTAATACTTCATGGTAAAGGTATGGTAGAAGGTATGTCTAATAGCTCTCTGGATTTTGATTTCTGTTAAAATTGTGTATATGTGAAGTAGAACCAGATGAGTTTCCCGTCTGGTGGTAAGAGGGCGAAACAGATATTAGAGCTTGTGCACAGTGATGTGTTTGGACCTGTGTCGGCTCCATCACTAGGTAATTTTGTGTACTAGATATCATTTATAGATGACTTCTCAAGGAATACATGGATATATTTCCTCAAGAAGAAATTTGAAGTCTTTGAAAGGTTTAAAGAATTTAAGGCTCTGGTGGAAAACCAGACAGAGAAGAAGATAAAGGTGTCAAGGACAGATAACGGTGGAGAATTTTGCAAGAAGGAATTTGAAGAATTTTGTAAGAAGTGTGGTATAGCATGGCAGAAGACTACTCCGTACACACCTGAGCAAAATAGAGTTGCAGAAAGAATGAAAAAGACGTTGATGGAAAGCGCAAGAAGCATGCTCAATGGTGCCGGGTTAGGACAAGAATTATGGGCAAAGGTGGTGGAGACTACATGTTACCTAGTCAATAGATCACCTTCATCAGTGTTGGAGGATAAGACTCCACAAGAGGTATGGAATGGTAAGAAACCCTCTCTTTCAAATCTGTGGGTATTTGGATGTGATGCATATGTACATGTTCCGAAAGATAAAAGAACAAAGTTGGATAGTAAATATGAAAAGTGCATCTTTATTGGGTATAAGGATGGTTTAAAAGGCTATAAGGTTTCGAACCTAGTAACAAGCAAGGTTGTGTACAGCTGAGATGTGATGCTTAAAGAGGTGAAAGATGTTATTAAAAAAAAAGTCCCATCAAAGGAACCTGAGAAGATAGAGTTTGAGCTAAAGGAGGAAGAATCAAACTCTATAGCATTAGAGGAATGAGAAGATGAAGAGCCACGAGCTCCAGTTGTGAGAATATTAGTTCAAGAAAGAAGGCAGCCAGAAAGGTATAGTCCATCTACTTTCTGTTCAAATTTTTCTTTATTTATTACTGATGATGATCCCAGAACTGTGCAGGAAGCAATAGATTCAGAGGATGGAAAAATCTAGAAAGAGGCCATGGTTGATGAAGTGGCATCTTTGCACGAAAATTAGGCTTGGGATCTGGTGGAGTTATCAGCTGGAAGGAAACCAATTGGCAGAAAATGGGTGTTCAAGAAGAAGATGAATGCAGAAGGAAAAGTGGAGAAATATAAAGCTCAATTGGTAGCAAAAGGTTATTCCCAGGTGCCAGGAATTGATTTTGGTGATATTTTTTTCTCCTGTTGCCAAGGTAGCTTCTATTAGATTATTTTTATCTGTTGCTACTTCTTTTTATTTTAAGGTAGAACAGGTGGATATGAAGACAACATTTCTTCACGCAGATCTGGAAGAAGAGATCTACATGAAGCAACCTGAAGGATTTGCAGTGAAGGGAAAGAAATAACGGGTATGCAAGTTAAAAAAGTCTGTGTATGGGTTAAAACAGTCACCAAGGATGTGGTATCAGAAATTTGATACATTTATACGGGGACTTGGATTCACCAGAAGCAAAGTAGATCATTGTGTGTATTTTAAATTAATTGTTGACCATGTTATTTATCTAGTCTTGTATGTGGATGATATGTTGCTGGTTGGAAATGACAAAGAAATTATCTAGGATTTGAGGACCCGGTTATCCTCCAAATTCAACATGAAAGATATTGGTGCTGCAAACTATATTTTGGGCATGGAAACTAAGAGTGATCAGGCAAAGAGGAAGCTCTGGTTAAACCAGAGGAAGTATGTCGAGACAATAATGCAGAGGTTTAATATGCAAGATGGTAAACCAGTGAAGGTTCCTATTCTTGTAGGTGTAAAGGTATCTACTCAACAGTGTCCCAAGGCACAAGAAGAGGAAGAGTACATGTCCCGTGTTCCAGATGCAAGTGCAGTCGGAAGTTTGATGTATGCAATGGTCTGTACTAGACCAGACATTGCACATGCAGTGGGAGTATTGAGCAGGTTTATGTCAAAATCAAGGAAGCAACATTGGACAATAGTGAAGAGCGTTTTTAGGTATTTGCGTGGCGCTAGTGATTATGGTTTGTGCTACCAAGGAAGACCAGAATTGGACAAAGTTTTGGATATCTGTGGATTTCTTGATGCAGACTGGGCTGGAGATCTAGATCGGAGAATATTTACAAGTGGGTATGTGTTTAACCTATTTGGAGGTGCAGTTAGTTGGATGAGTAAGAGACAATTTGTAGTGGCACTGTCAACTACAGAGGCAGAATGCATGGAAACCACTCATGCAAGCAAGGAAGCAGTTTGGTTGTAGAGATTGTGTTCAAGTATGGGGTTAGTACAATGAGCTATAAGGATCGACTGTGACAACCAAAGTGAAATTTTCTTGGCAAAGAACCTTTCTTATCATCCAAAGACAAAGAACATTGATGTTCAATATCACTTTGTGAGGGATATGGTAGAAGACAAAAAGGTGTTGCTGGTAAAGGTGGACACTTTGAAGAATATTGTAGATGCATTGACAAAATATGTGAGCTCTAAGAAGTTCCCTTGGTGTAGAGAAACAATGGGCGTTGCAGGGCTAGATAAATGACTAAGCTCTCTTGTGGCCCCTTGTGGAAAGAAAACAACAAGTGGGAGAACGTTGAGTTGTGTTATATTATTTCCATGACTAGCCCCTATATTAGGTGGGCAGACCTACCTATGGTTTTGTGCATGGATTTCACACATAGTTTTGGGCTTGATGGTTTTCAGTCCATGGTATTTTGTAGATCCAGTCAAGGGAACTACGTTTATGTCTAATCCAGGGTTAATGGATTGGGGTTTATGGATGCTTCGGCATGTATATATATGTATTGTAACATTGAAAGGAACATAATGAAAAATCAATCTAGTAGTCTTGGTTTTGGGATCCATGGGAAAATCTCTAATTATATTTGTTTTATGTGTTATTCTCTCTCCATTGTTTATTTTATTTTTTTAGAATTTGTATGCAGGTAATTTCTATACAGGGTTAAAACCTACAAACTCCTTTATTATGTTCTTGTTGTGTTGTATTTTGATGTTCTTTGCTATTATTTTGTTGTTCTTCAGCATATGTTTTATGTTAAATTTTTTCTAACATTTACATAAGAAACTCTCATGGGAATCAGTTAATTAAGCAAAAATATTGAATCCTTAAGCACTTGATAAAAAAATGATAAGCATATTGGGTTTTATTCTGAATGGGAAATTAGCACAACATTACTAATTTGCTCCATTTCAAATCAAGTTGGTATCAGAGCATTGGTTTTTTCTTACTAGATTTGCTTTGTGAAAGAAGGATTTAATTGTTTGCAAGTTTATGTCATGCTTACAAGGTTAAAGTTCAAAAGGTGAAGGAAAGTTGGTTGAAACCCTGAAATTGGGTCAAGTGGAAGAAGAGCAGGTTGCCAAAGTCTTCTACACCAGTACATCCTCAAGTTGCATAACTTGCAGTTGAGTCTCGAGAGATCATGTCTCATGAAGGAGAACCTATCATGACAGAGAATGAGAAGACCTTCAGAAAGGATTTCTTTGATATAACAAAGATGGTGAAGGTCCTATATGAAGAGAGGAACAACAAATTTCAAGGAGAAAGTTCCAAACCTCCCAAAGGAGAAGGCTCTTCAGGAGGAGGTAATGGGAATGGAGACAAACCTCCACCCTCTCCACCATCTTCTTCATCTTCTACTTCACATGCATCTTCACCCTCGTCCACTATGTCAACCCATACTCATACTCATCATCATTCTACAAAAAGAACTGGTAAATCACATTTCCTAAAGCTTGATGTTAAATTTGAGTTGCCTATGTACAATGGTGAAGTGAATGTAGAGAAGTTGCATAACTGGATTCGTCAGTTGGAGGTGTATTGTAGAATTCAGAACCTTCAAGAGGATCATATCAAAATTTAGTTGGCTTCATTGAGAATGGAGGGTGCAACACTCATTTGGTGGGAAGAAAGGACTCAAGACAATATCAAAAAACATGGTAAGATCTCTATTACTTGGCCTGATTTCATTGTCATTATAAAAAGAAAATTCTACCCTTTAGCTCATGTGAAAAAAGCTATCATGAATTGGAAAAATTTCAAACAATTGAAAGGTCAAAATGTGCAAGAGTATACTCAAGAGTTTAGGAGAAGAGCTCTTATGCTAGGAGTAGACTTACAGTCACAAGATACCTTGCTGAAATACATAGGAGGTTTGCATAGCTATCTTCGACATACCATTCTTATGTTTAGTCCCATGAATTTTTATGAGGTCTATGTTCAAGCTACACACCTCGAAGCAAGAGGGAAAAATGTAGAAGAATAAGGTAAGAAGAAGCCATTCCAGAGTGGTGAGAAAGGGAAGAAACTTAAAGGAAAGCAGAATAAAAATTCTTTTGTTAAGAAAGAAGGGGAGAAACCCATGTGCAATAATTATTCCAAAGAGGGCCATGATGAAGCGCATTGTTGGAAGATTCATATAGAATTATGACGAAAGAAATATAATAATAAAGGGAAACAGAGGACAAATGTTGCTGCACATCAAGACTTGGGTTCTGACTCAGGTGATGAAACGAAGATTGTAGCCACAGCCACTAAAGGGAAAGTCGTGGCAAAGACAAGAAAAGAGGAAGCCATGGCAAGCACCAGTGCAACAAATAACTCCAATAACATTTCAAATGAGGAAAGCATAATAGAGTTGTTCCATATCCAAGTTATCTCTAAAAACACCAAAATTGATACATTGTTTGATAGTGGATCCCAAGCAAATTTAATTTCTACAGATTTCGTCAAGAAGTTGAATCTAGAAATCGTGCCTTATTATAAACCGTATCCATTGGGTTGGATAACCAAGGATGCCAATTTTCATTTCACACGGAAATGCATTTTTCAGGTTTGCAATCACTGCTAATTTCGTTGATGAAGTCAAATTAAACGTTGTGCCATTGCATATTTTTGGGATTGTCTTGGGAAGTTCGTATTTATATGATAGGAAAGTTGTTTTCCATATATATGAGAACAAATATCATTTGTTCAAAGATGGAGTGGAGTATATTGTGAGAGCCCATCATAGAAATCTTAATCTGTCTTTGGCAAGCGCAGGGAAAATGAAGCGACTGGTCAATTCCAGCAAGAGTCTCGTGCTCCTTATGATCAAGCAAAAGAATGACATGGAGCATGAATCCTTTTCACGCTGTGATGTGAAGCTAAAGGATGAATTGGTTGATGTGTTCAATCAATATGAATACATGTTTCAAGAACCAAATGGATTTCCACCAAAAAGGGGAATTCAACACAAAATTCAACTACAACAAGACTATCCACTACCAAATATCGATATGTATTGAATGTCAATTCGGGAAAGTTTAGAAATTAAGAAACAAGTTCAAGAATTGTTAGATAAAGGTGTAATTCATCCCTGTACTTCGCCAAATGGTTCACCAATTGTTTTGGTACCCAAGAAAGATGGAACCTGGCGCATGTGTGTAGATTATTGAACTTTGAATAAAATTACCATAAAGAATCGATACCCGCTTCCCAAAATAGATGATTTTCTAGATCAGTTGAAGAATACAAAATATTTCACTAAATTAGAATTGAGAAGTGGATATCATCAAGTTAGAATAGCTGAGGAGGATATTTGGAAGACTTCTTTTAAAACCAAACAAGGACTTTTTGAGTGGTTGGTTATGCCTTTCGATCTTTGCAACGCTCCAGCTGCATTCATGAGAGTTATGAATGATGTTTTAAGATCCTTTCTTGATGAGTTTGTAATTTTCTATTTAGATGATATTTTGATATTCAACAAATCACAAGAAGAGCATGTCAAGCATGTGAAGAAAGTTTTGGATGTCATGAAAAAAGAACAGTTATTTCTGAAGATGTCTAAATGTGAATTCAGGAAAACTTCCTTAGTGTATTTGGGCCATATAGTTGGAGGAGGTGAGTTGAAGATTGAACCCTCTAAAGTTTCAGTCATTGTGAATTAGCCAATACCCAAATCAGTCACATAAGTAAGGAGTTTTATGGGAGCAACACAGTATTGGAGGAAGTTCATTGCCAATTTCTCTTCCATAGCAGCACTACTACATGCTTTGATCAGCGTGAAGTTTGTCCTCCAGTGGAGAGGAAAACATCAAAAAGCATTTGATAATTTAACAAAAAAGATCAATTCAATGCCAGTTTTAGCATTGCTGGATTTGAAATAAACATTTGAAATACAAACAGATGCAAGTGACTACGCCATGGGTGTAGTCCTTTTACAACATGGTAAGCCCATTTCATTTCATTTTGAAATGTGTAATGGTGTTGTTATTAATTATCCTACGTATGATAAAGAGCTTTATGCATTAGTGAAAAGTGTGAAGAAATGGAAGCATTACTTGGGAAAGGAAACCATTATTCACACTAATCATCAACCTTTGCAATATCTGCAATATCAAACAAAATTGCAGCAATCAAGGCACTTTTATTGAATGGGATTTTTACAGCAATTCCACTTGGTAATGAGGTACGCGAAAGGTATTTATAACAGAGTTGATGATATGATTTCTAGACTGATTGTTAATGCAACCATTTTACTCAAGAATCATTATGTTTTGCCTGAAAGTTATGTTGAGAAATATGCACATGATGCTGAATTTTAAGAGGTATATTTAAATCTGAAGCAAGGCCACCAAGTTGAGGAATTAGACTACCATGTGCATGATAATATGTTGTATCATTTGGGAAAACTTTGTGTTCCACAGGGAGAGAGAGTAAATGTCACAAGGGAAGCGCACACTTCTCTTATTGCTGGACATTTCAGTGTAAGTAAAACAATGGCAAATATTCAGAGGTATTTTTACTCACCTTGTATGCTTGAAAGTGTGTCACATTTTGTCAGAGGTTGTTCATTGTGTGTAGTCAGTAAACCTAGTAATAGGAAGCTAGGATTGTACACACCACTTCTAGTACCTTCACGTCCATGGGAGAGTGCTTCTATGGATTTTGTGGGAGGTCTTCCCTTATCAAGGGAAGGTCATGATTATTTGTATGTAGTTGTGAATAGGTTCAGCAAGATGTGCATATTAATGCCTTGTAGAAAGCAAATTACATCTGAAAAAATAGCTCAACTTTTCTTTCAAAATGTATGGGTTCATTTTCGATTGCCTATTTCTATTGTAAGTGATCGTGATTATCGATTTGTTGGGAATTTTTGGTCAAGTTTGTGGAACTTGATGGACACCGAATTGAATAAAAGTATAGCCTTCCATCCACAAACAGATGGTCAAATTGAAGTGTATAATAGGAAAATTATTGATTTTCTAAGAGGATATTGCAAAAAACATCCTAAGTTGTGGGATGAACAATTGCATTATATTCAACATGGTTACAATCGAGCAAAACACTCTTCTACTCTAACTTCTCCTTTTGAGGCATGTCTTGGTTATTTGCCTAAATCGCCTTTGGATTTCATCTGTGAGAAAGATGTAGTTGTAGATAGACATAGTGACATAGACAAAGCAAATAAATTCATTGAACAAATTCAGTCGATTCACCAAACAATTCAAGAAAAACTAGAAAAGAGTCAAGGTAAGTATAAGGCAAGACATGATAAGCATCGTGTGCATCATCAATTTCAAGTAGGTGATGAAGTTTGGCTTCGCATTAGCAAGGAAAGGCTTCAAGGTGAAGGTAAAAAGTTGAAACCAATCTGTTATGGTCATTTTAAAATTCTGGAAAATATTGGTAATAATGCTTTCAAGCTTGATTTACCTTCATATATGAAAATATATTCCGTTGTTAATGTTGAAAATTTGAGATTTTATGAGCCTCCTTTGATTGAAGATCAAGGAGAGAATGTTCAAATTCCATATATTGAAGACTTTTCTCCATAATTCCTTGATGTGCTTCAGCAGGACACTATAGTTGACAGAAGGACAAGGACAACAAAAAGGGGAAGTATTGATTATCTTCGGGTGGGTCTCAAAGGAACACATCCATCAAAGGCCAAATGGATTGAAGTGGGGAACGTGAGGGAACAGTACCCTCATCTGTTCAATAATTGAATATAATATTTTTGGGTCCAAAAGGCTTCTAGTGGGGAGGAGTGGTCAGGTGCTCATAATTATACTAAAAAATCAAAGTGTTAGAATCTTGTCACACTCAACTTCAAAATTAAGAGCTTGTCATTCTGAATCAAATGATGTGAACGACACTCAAATCTAAGTCCATATGCAGAAGTTAGAGCAAGTCAAAGTTCAAGTTTGACTTGTCTACAGGGCAGGATTGGGATAATGTGGCAAGGTCTTCAGTGAATGAGGAGGCACCAAGTGGCAGCCCACCATTGGCCCTCACATATTGCATATCGCAGTGGTAGTTGGTTCATGTTAAATAATCGGCCCCCAGCGCAGAGCAGGTTGCAATGTGATGCAATCACAATCGCGTATCACATAATGTTAAGAATCGGCCCCCAACACAGTTAAGGTTGTGATTTGATATATCTCAATCGCATATCGCACTCAGTACCCACTGATATATATGCATGTGTATGTGTGTGTTTTTCACCACCGATAATGCTGATTGTGATTTGTCTCCGGACGTGATATGTTATACATTGTATTTCATAGCCCGATGGGTCCGCTAATATCACAGTGGTATAGGTTTTGATATCTACCAATTGAAAGCGTCGATTGCAATTTGCGATTGGGTTCCTAGATCCGATAATTCATATACTGCAGTTTAATGTCTCGACGAGTCCACCATATCGCCGATTATGTTCCCGTGCCGATTGCGATGAGTGATAAGACCCCAAACACAGGATTTTATATGCAACAATTTAAGTTCCCATCTTGTCCGTCAATATCACAATCGCAAAGTTTTGTTGTGTTAACAAGACCTTCCACTCGCAAACACTCGTCGATTGCGATTTGAGATAATACCAACAGGTTATTGTCCACGGCGTGGCGAATTTCTCGCTCCATCAGCGGATTTTGGAGGGGAAATGTGGTTTTTGTAGGTTTTAACCCTGTACAGAAATTACCTGCATACAAATTCTAAAACACTGAAAATAAACAATGTGAGAGCATAACAAATAAAACACATATACATAGAGATTTTCCCCTGGATCCTAAAACCGGGACTACTAGCTTATTTTTCATTATGTTCCTTTCAATGTTACAATACATATTTATACATGCCATAGCATCCAATACCATGGACCGAAAACCATCACGTCCAAAATCATGTGCGAAAATCATGCACAAAACCATAGGTAGGTCTACCCAACCTAATATAGGGTCCAAAAACAAAATTTTCCAGGGCGCTGCCCTGGACCCCATAAAGGGGGGTTACCCGCACCCCTCAAACCCCTTGTGACCCCCCTGCTACGCAATCAGCACAACAAAGGGGGGGCTTTGCCCCCCCTCTAACTCCCCTGTTAGCTACGTTGGCTAGTCGTGGAAAGAATATAACACAACCCAACATTCTCCCATTTGTTGTTTTATTTCCAGAGGGGGCCAAAGAGAGCTTAGTTATTTATCCAGCCCTAAAATGCCCATTTTTTCTCTACACAAAGAGAACTTCAGAGAGCTCACATATTTTTTCAATTTGTCTACAGTATTCTTCAAAGTGTCCACCTTTACCAGCAACACCTTTTTGTCTTCTATCATATCCCTCACAAAGTGATACTAAACATCAATGTGCTTTGTCTTTGAATGATAAGCAGGGTTCTTTGCCAAGAAATTGCACTTTGGCTGTCACAGTCTATCCTTATAGCTCCCTGTACTAACCCCATACTTGAACACAATCTCTGCAACCAAACTGCTTCCTTGCTTGCATGAGTGGCTGCCATGTACTCTACCTCTGTAGTTGATAGTGCCACTACAGATTGTTTCTTACTCATCCAACTGACTGCACCTCCAAATAGGTTAAAAACATACCCACTTGTAGATCTTCTCTGATCTAGATCTCCATACCAGTTTGCATCAACAAAGCCACGAATATCCAACACTCTATCCAATCCTGGCCTTCCTTGGTAGCACAAACCATAATCACTAGTGCCATGCAAATACCTGAAAACCCACTTCACTATTGTCCACTGCTCCTTCCCTGGTTTTGACATAAACCTGCTCAATACTCCCACTGCATGTGCAATGTCTGGTGTAGTACAAACCATTGCATACATCAAGCTATTGACTACACTTGCATATGGAACACGGGACATGTCCTCTTCCTCTTCTTATGTCTTGGGACACTGTTCAGCAGATAACCTCACACCTACAGGAATAGGAACATTCACCGGTTTACTATCCTGCATATTAAACCTCTACAATATTGTCTCGACATACTTCCGCTAGTTTAACCAGAGCTTCCTCTTTACCCGATCTCTTTTAATTTCCATGCCCAAAATATAGTTTGCAACACCGAGATATTTCATGTCGAATTTGGAGGACAATTGGGTCTTCAAATCCTGGATAATTTCTTTGTCATTTCCAACCAGCAACATATCATCCACATACGAGACCAAATAAATAACACAGTCACCAATTAATTTAAAATACACACAGTGATCTGCTTTGCTTCTGATGAAGCCAAGTCCCTGTATAAATGCATCAAATTTTTGATACCACATTCTTGGTGATTGTTTTAACCCATACAAAGACTTCTTTGACTTGCGTACCATTTCTTTCTTACCCTTCCCCGCAAAACCTTCAGGTTGCTTCATGTAGATCTCCTCTTCTAGATCCCCGTGAAGAAATGTTTTCTTCACATCCATTTGTTCTACCTCAAAATTAAAATCAGTAGCAACAGATAAAAGTAATCTAATAGAAGCTACCTTGGCAATAGGAGAAAAAAATCACCAAAATCAATTCCTGGCACCTGGGAATAACCTTTTGCTACTAACCGAGCTTTGTATTTATCCACCTTTCCTTCTACATTTGTCTTCTTCTTGAACAAGCATTTGCTGCCAATGGGTTTCCTTCCAGCCGCTAACTCCACCAGATCCCAAGCCTCATTTTTGTGCAAAGATGCCATTTCATCAACCATGGCCTCTTTCTAGAGTTTCCCATCCTTTGAATCTACTACTTCCTTCACAGTTTTGGGATCATCCTCAGTAACAGATAAAGCAAAATTTGAACAGAAAGCAGATGGACTATACCTTTCCCAGTGCCTTCTTTCTTGAACTGATCTTCTCACACCCAGAGTTTGTGGCTCTTCATCTCCTGATTCCTCCTCTGTTGTAGAGTCTAGTTCTTCCTCCTTAAGCTCAAACTCTATCTTCTCAGGTTCCTTTGGTTGGACTTCATGTTTAATAACATCTTCCACCTCTCTAAACACCACATCTCGGCTGTACACAACCTTCCTTGTTACTGGGTTCCAAAGCTTATAAACCTTTAAACCATCCTTATACCCAATAAAGATGCACTTTTTAGATTTACTATCCAACTTGGTTCTTTTCTCCTTTGGAAACATATGCATCACATCCAAATACCCTCAGATGTGAAAGAGATGGTTTCTTACCAGTCCATACCTCTTGTGGAGTCTTATCCTCCAATGTTGATTAAGGTGATCTGTTGACCAGGTAACATGTTGTCTCCACCGCCTCTGCCCAGAATTCCTGTCGTAACCCGACACCACTAAGCATGCTTCTTGCCATTTCCATCAATGTCTTGTCCATTCTTTCTGTAATTCCATTTTGCTCAGGTGTGTATGGAGTAGTCTTTTGCTGTGCTATACCACACTTATTACAAAATTCTTCAAATTCCTTGCTGCAAAACTCTCCACCGTTATCTGTCTTCAACACCTTTATCTTCTTCTCTATTTTGTTTTCCAACAGATCCTTAAATTATTTAAACCTGTCAAAGATTTCGGATTTATTCTTAAGGAAATATATCCATGTATTCCTTGAGCATTCATCTATAAATGATACATAGTACACAGACTTACCTAGTGATGGAACCTTCACAGGTCCAAACACATCACTGTGCACAAGTTCTAATATATGTTTCGCCCTCTTACCACCAAAGGGGAAACTCACCTGATTCTACTTCCCATATACAAAATTTTCACAGAAATCAAAATCCAGAGAGCTATTAGTCATAACTTCTACCATACCTTTACCATGAAGTATTTGAAGGCCCTTCTCTCCAATATGTCCAAGCCTTTGATGCCATAGCATGGTCTTTTCTCTAGAGACCACTAGATTTTCTGCTCCACTTTTAGGAACCACAGAACTATTACACCCATCAATAACATTGCTACCTTGCAACTTGTATAGAGTTCCAATCTGAACCCCCCGCATCAATACCACTGCTCCCTGAACCATCTTGTAGGGATCTTTCTCGAACATTGTTTTTACACCTGCATCATCCAACTTGCTTACAGAAATCAGATTTTTGGCCAATGCAGGAATATGCAGAACACCTGGAAGTGTTCTAACCCTTCCACCTTGCAACTTCAACTTTACTTTTTCGCGATCAATGATTCTAGCCTTCCTATCATCCCCTAAGAAGACATCACCACCATCTTATTTCCCATACTCGCAGAACCACTCTCTATGGGGAATGAAGTGAAAGGATGCACCTGAGTCAGTCAACCATGCCTCATGATCTACATGTGTACTTGAAGAAGCCAGTACACATCCCCACCTTCATCTGAGGTAGTTTTTGCCTCTGCAGAAGGAGCACCATCAGATCCCTTTCCTTTGTCAGGAGTTTTAGATTTACAGTCCCTTTTGTAGTGCCCTTCCTTTTTGCATTTCCAGCAAACCACCTTTACAGGTTTTCTTGGAGATTTAGATCTCCCTCTCGATTTAGATCTCCCACTCGATGACTTATTTTTGTTTCTGTTCTAGGACCGTCCTCGTACAGATAAGGCATCACCATTCTGGCTCTCCATATTTTTCCATCTCATCTCCTCCGTCAGAAAGGATGAGACTATTTCATCAAACTGCAAAGTAGTTGCATTGCTACCTATTGCAATAACCAGACTATCACATGAATCTGGTAGAGAACACAACAAATTGATGCACCTATCTTCATCTGAAATTTTAATATTAACAAATAATAATTAACTTACCACAGTATTAAATGTGTTCAGATGCTCTGTCACCAAGTCTCTATCTTTCATCCTCAGGTTATGCAACTTTTTCCGTAGGAACAGTTTATTCACTAGAGACTTAGATTGGTACAAAGTCCCTAACTTGTCCCACAAAACCTTCATCATAGCTTCCCCTGATACATTCAACAATACTAAATCTGAGACACACAATCATATTGTGCTCTTTGCCTTCCGATCAACTTCTTCCATTCTCATCGGACACTCACGTTGGTTTAGTACCTGGATCTACCACGATCCATTGATCTTTATCTCACCAACAAAATACTCCATCTTGAGTTTCATAACTCAAAACTCTGACATTAAATTTCTCGATCTCTATCTTTTCCACTGCTCGCCATCTTCTTTCACCACCAGAATCGATCTCACAGATCTCCCACTAAACAGGGTCTACCACAGGCCTGAGTGAATCCCCTCAGCAACAAAGGCGTCCCCTTGAGGCCAAAACAGCTCCGATACCAAATGTAGGTTTTAACCCTGTATAGAAATTACTTGCATACGAATTCTAAAACACAGAAAATAAACAATGCGAGAGCATAACACATAAAACACATATGCACAGATATTTTCCCTTGGATCCCAAAACTGGGATTACCAGCTTGATTTTTCATTATGTTCCTCTCAATGTTACAATACATATTTATACATGTCGAAGAATCCAATACCATGGACTGAAAAGCATCGCATCCAAAACCATGGACCGAAAACCATCGCATCCAAAACCATGCGTGAAAATCATGCACAAAACCATAGGTAGGTCTACCCAACCTAATATAGGGTCCAAAAACAAAATTTCCCGAGGCACTACCCCGGACCCCATAAAGGGGGGTTACCTACACCCCTCAAACCCCCTGTGACCCCCCCGCTACGCAATCGACCCAACGAAGGGGGGGCTTCGCGGGCACCGCCATCCCCACCCCGCCCTTCTAACCTTTTGGTTAACTACGTGGGCTAGTAATGGAAAGAATATAACACAACCCAATAGTTTTTGGTCGGATCTGAGCATTTTGTAGAACAAATAATGGGAGAACTAGGAGAATTCATAACTTCTTTAGTTCTTATCCAAATGGGATACAAAAAGAGGCTAGATGGCCATTTTTTAGTATTCTGAACTCATTGAGACAGGTTTCAGAGGCATCTGATCATTGTAAACACAGTTTTGTTGTAATTTGAGCATAATAGAGAGGCCCAAGCCATTGGAAGTTGGACCAAGGAGACGTAGCCCATGAAGGGTGAACTCCTTTATCATGTGCTTGTTGTGTGTTGTATTTTGATGTTCTTTCATGTTATTATGCTACTGTTCAGCATATGTTTTATGTTAAATTGTTTCTAACATTTACACAAGAAACTCTCATGGGAATCAGTTAATTAAGCAAAAATATCGAATCCTTAAGCACTTGAGAAGAAAATGATAAGCATCTTGGGTTTTATTCTGAATGGGGAATTAGCACAAAATTATTAATCTGCTCCCTTTCAGATCAGGGTTGCCTCCTAAAAGAGGTATCCAACATGAGATCCAATTGCAACAAGATTGTTCTCTTCCAAACATTGGCATGCACAGGATGTCAATTATGGAGAATGCAGAGATTAAATACAAATACAAGATTTTCTTGACAAAGGGGTCGTCAAACCAAGCACATCGCCATGCGGGTCAAGAATTGTGTTAGTACCAAAGAAAAATGGTACATGGCACATGCGTGAATATTTCAGAGCCTTGAAAAAGTTAACGGTAAGGAATCATTACCCTCTTCCTCGAATTGATGATTTTCTTGATCAATTGAAAGATGTTGTGTATTTCACTAAGTTGGACTTGAGAAGTGGTTATCATCATATTAGGATTACTGAAGGAGACACATGGAAGATACCTTTCAAAACAAAGCAAGGTTTGTTTGAATGGTTGGTTATGCCATATAGGCTTTGTAATGCACCTGCAACATTCATGCGAATTATGAATGATGCCTTAAGGTCTTTTCTTGATGATTTTGTAATTGTCTACTTTAATGAAATATTGATATTTAGCAAGTCTCATGAAGAACATGTCAAGCATGTGAAACATGTCTTAGATGTCTTGAAGAAAGAATATTTGTTTTTAAAGATGTCTAAATGTGAGTTTGGAAGACCTCATTAGTTTATTTGGGACATGTTGTTGGAGGGGGTGAATAGAAAATATATCTCTCAAAGGTAAAAGTCATTGTTTATTGGCCTAAGCCCACTAATGCAACTGAGGTGAGAAGCTTTTTTGGAGCTTTGGAGAAAGTTTATTTCTGACTTTTCTTCAATTACAGCTCCATTACATGCCTTGACAAGCAATAAGCAAGTTTTGCAATGGGGAGACAAGCAACAAAAATATTTTGATGCATTGAAGGAGAGAATCGGTACAAATCCATTTCTTTCACTTCCTGATTTAAGACAACCATTTGAGATACAAATAGATTAAGTGACTATGCCATGGGAGCGGTCTTGATGCAACATGGTAAGCTCATATGTTACCATTATGAAACTTTTAATGGTGCAATAGCTAACTATCCTACTTATGACAAGGAACTGTATGCATTGGTGCAAAGTGTGAAAAAGTGGAAACACTATTTTATGGGAAAGGAAACTATCATTCACACTGATCATCAACCATTCCAATATGTTTGATCACAAACTAAGCTACAACAAGAGAGGCACTTTAGATGGATGTGTTTCTTGCAAAAAATATGTTTGGTGATAAAGTATAAGAAAGGTATCTATAACAAGGTTGTTGACATGCTTTCTAAACCAATTGTTAGTGCTTCAGTTATTCTTAAGCATAATTCTATAATGCATGAGAGCTATGTTGAAAAATATGCTTTATATGAAGAATTTAAAGATGTATATGAAACTTTGTGTCAAGACAACCAAGTAGTGGAATTGGATTCCCATGTGCATGACAAACTTTTGTATCATCTTGGCAAGTTATGCATTCCATAGGATGAAAGAATCAACATCACAAGGGAAGTGCATACTTCTCTTATTACTGGCCATTTTGGTGTAGGGAAGACAGTGGCACAATTATAAAGATATTTTTATTGGCCAAGAATGAATGAAAGTGTATCACGATATATAAGAGGATGTTATTTATGTGCTACAAGTAATCCTAACAATAGAAAGTTAGGATTGTATACTCCACTTCTAGTTCCTTCCTGTCCTTGGGAAAGTGTCTTTATGGATTTTGTAAGAGGATTGCCTATGTCTAAAAAAATCATGATTATCTTAAATATGTTGTGATGGATCGTTTCAACAAGATGTGTACTTTTATGCCTTGTAAGAAGCAGGTTACAGCTAAATAAACTACACAAATGTTGTTTCAACATGTATGGGTACATTTTGGGTTGCCCAAATTGATTATTTTTTATCGAGATTCATGATTTTTCGGGAACTTTTGTTCAAGCTTAATGGCACTCATGGACACCAAGTTGAAAAAGATCACAACGTTCCATCCAAAAACTGATAGTTAGACAGACGTGGTGAACATAACGTAGTACATCTTCTTCGAGATTATTGTAGAAAACATCCCAAGCTTTGGGATGAACACTTACACTACATTCAACATGCTTCTAATTGAGAAAAGCATTAATCGACTCAAACATCTCCATTTGAGGCATGTTTTGGTTACTTACCAAAATCTCCTTTAGATTTTGTCTTTGGGAAGGATGTTTCTATTGATGGTCATAGTGACATTGATAAGTCCAAGTGGTTCATTGAGTAATTTCAATTGGTGCATCAAATGGTTCAAGAACAGTTAGAAAAGAGCCAAGCCAAGTACAAGACAAGGCATGATAAGCATCGTGTTGACCATAGTTTCCAAGTTGGAGATGAAGTTTTGCTTTACATTAGCAAAGAGAGGCTTAAAGGAGAAGGTAAAAAGTTGAAACCAATAAGTTATGAACCTTTTAATATTCTAGAAAATATTGGTAACAATGACTTTGGTTCGGATTCACCTCCTTATATGAAAATGTATGAATTTATTAATGTTGCAAATTTGAGACTATATGAGCCTCCTTTGATTGATGATTAAGGAGAGCATGTTCAAATTCCTTCAATAGAATATTTCTCACCAAAACTCATTGAAGAATTGCAACAAGATACCATCCTTGACAGAAGGACAAGAACTTCAAAACAAGGGAATGTGGAGTACCTTCGTGTTGGTCTCAAAGGCACAAATCCAAGAAAAGATAAATGGATTGAGGTTGGAAGGGTGAGGGACCTACACCCTCATCTATTTGTTGATTGAAAGTAGTCTTTTGTAGGTCCAAAAGCTTCCGATGGGGAGGAGTGACCGAAGTGATCAATTTAGTGCTAAAAAATGCTCGAAACCTATATGATTGGATAGATCTCAGTGATCTGAATCCAATATAACTCGTTTCACTCAAGACTGATATCGTATGCTCCCGATATCATGTTTTGGTTGATTTGTTAAACAAATAAAACTTTAAAATTGAAGTTGCAGGTACACCCAGTCAGTAGTCCACACACTGACTAGGCAAGTGACTAGGATGATGTCTGTGTATAATTCGGCCAATTGTATGTTGATAAGTGTCACTTGTTTATTGGTTCATGAAGGTGCAATTTGATTGGTTGAGGTTCATTTTTGGGCCAATGAAGGAGGGCCACGTGGGACAATGGTTGGCTGCCACGTGGCCTCAAAATAGGGCATTAAGATTTGTTTGGGTCCAAACTGACCTCCAAGGGATTGAACCTGTGACCTGGCAGCAAACACCATAGGCCCACACCAACATGCCATGCACATGTTTCTTAATAGGCTATGAATTGGAGTGGCATTTAAATTTTAACGAATTGTATGTTCGCAGTTGGGGCCAAGGCTAAGCCCCAGCACTAGTCCTCATGCCCTTGGAACCAAGGGGCGGGACCAAGGGCTAGGGCTTAGCCCCATCCCCATGGTCACAACGCCCTCCTATAAACCATACATGAGAATGAATCCAAGACAGTGAGCAGATAATGAAAAGGGGTCAGCCCCTGAGAGCTAGCCTCGGGTCACATGACCCCTCATAGGACCAGGCGTGCGGGCGCGGAGGGGGCCAGATTGCAGGGCACTAGCCCAGGACACATATGCGACCATACCGTAGCAAAAAAGGGGCTTGGAGTTAGGCCCTATAATCTCATCCCCCTATGCGTTCATACGTGCGCCACATGACCGAAATTTTCGGGACAGTGGGATTAATGGGTGTTTATTTCTTTTCTTCCTCAAAAAAGTAGTGTGAACAAGTAAAAAGTTAATAATTAAAACTCTGAGTGGTGGGACCAAGAAGCCCAAAATCCATCACTTGTGTTTATTTCTTTTCTTTTGAGAAACAAACAAGCAAGGACGCATTAAATTATGAGTGGTTAAGGTCTTCCAAGAAGGAATCTTCTCTTTGGGCGGTACAAAATAAAGTAATGAAATAATAATGAAGGTGGGGAATTCCAACGAAGTTGGAATTTGACAAGAAAATGTTTATCACTTGGTATTTTGCATATTATATATATGGCTAAATTGTCTTGCCATCTATTTGAATTGAGAATCAAATGTAAAATTTTTATAATTTGGACATATGTTGGAGGTAAATATTAAATATCAATAGTATGGAGCAAGTTAATGACTGACAAGTCAATTTCGTTGAAACATGTCTTATATCAGGGTTTAAGGCAAATTGTGAATTTGGGAATCTAGGAGGTGATTTTTTTTGTGATTCCTTGAATGTAATTCACTATTGATATTTAGGATATCTTCTCTAAAATACAAAATTAAGTCAATTTTTCAAGAAGATTTATTAGTTTTATTAATCTATTCCAAAAAAAATATCTCCATGTTCTCAAATCAAACAACTCCAAAACTAATCACATAGCTAATTTAAAGTAATATTTAAAATTATAAAACTAATTTAAAGCAATTTTTAAATATATAATAAATATTTAATATAAATTAATAAACAAATATTAAATTTAAATACTTTAATAATTAAAATAATATATAACTAAAATATATAATTATATAAATACTTTGATATCTTAAAATTCATTTCCACATATATGAGAATTAAACATATAAGGAGAAATCCAATTCATTTAAAGTAGCCTTAATATGTAACCATCCCCATATGTGTAATGTAAACATTAAATATGTCCATAAAATACAATCCAAATTTAACTCGACATAGAAGTGTGAACGAGTGAGTTAATAATTAAAAGTCTGAGTGGTGGGGCCAAGAAGACCAAAGTCTATCACTTGCTTTCATTTCTATTCTTTTGAGAAGAAATCAAGCACATAATCATTAAGATCTTCCGAGAAGGAATCTTCTCTTTGGACCATACAAAATAACGTAATGAAATAATAATAAAGGTGGGGAATTCTATCACATGATATTTTGCGACCACTCTTCAATTCTCTATGAATACTTGATTGCGACCTATCCTCAATTTTTTATGAATACTTGATTGCAAGCTAGATATCATTAGGAGTACAATGTAAAGCCACGCATCCCGCACTTTTCTATCAATACTTGACTACAATAACATAAACCAATCATTCCATTTGCATTTTCTAATTTGCATTAAGAAAAGAAATTGAAATGTTTGGAAACATATTACTTTATCATCAACTTTTGGATGATTTATTGGCAATATTAATTTTAAATTTGAGGAAGGGAATTTGTAGGGTTTGCTGGAGTACATAAGTGATAATGTTATATGGAATAATAATAATAAAGTGGTAATCCTATCTCTATTTTCTTTACTTTTATTTCTTCAAAGAAAAAGGAAATGAAAAATATTATCTAGTTAAAATGTGTTTTTGAAAATGTGGTCGTGATTGGTACTACTCCAACCACAATTTCTATTTTCTTTTATCTCGGATAAAAGTTAAATAAAAGAAATATTTATCTTACTCAAAAATCAGGTTCAAAAGATGAGGTCGTAATTCTTTTGATGTTATTATCAAAATATAGAATCTTATACAATTCACACAAATACAATGATACTCGGAATCCATATTATTTACCTTCTATAATGCTTGTTCACATTGTGTATGTGGATATTGTATATTCTACAATGCATTATGTATTGTTCATTTTGTGTATGTGGATACTGTTTTTATATTATATAATTGTTTTATTTTAAATTTAAATTTCTAATTTTATTTTTGAAATTTAAAAAGTTTTAAAATTTAAAAACAACTAAGAATGTCATAATTAGTATTAAAGAAAGATGTGATAAGAGTTTCAAATTGCTATATTTGTATATTATTATAATTAAATGAAAGTTAAATTAACATTTTCATATTTGAGAAGTTATTATTCTTTTTAAATATTTTAATAACTAAAAAAAGAAAGTGTATTTTTTTAGGAAAATAGAATTTTATATATAATTAATTTTTTATATACATATACAATTAAATTAGTCAATTGGCATTATTCTGGGTGATTCAGAGAAAGGAATGAAATCCTCTACATCCATATTCAATTCCCACAAGTAACATGATAAATATTAACAATATTGATAGTATATGTAGATTCCTCATGTAGAATATATATTAGCAATTGCACCACATATTGCAAAAGAAATCCTGTACCTAGCACATGGAAGAATAAGATACATTAAAAAAGATGTGATATGTTATTTGATTTAGATGTTGCCAGTTTGGAAGTGTTTCCTTTGCAACATACATTAATGCCTTTAACAATAGGTAATAAATAAATTTAACTTTACAATAGGTTTACGTAGGCCTACATGAATGGATAAGTAAAAAGATAAACGTGGCAAAAGCAGGTGGTTACTTAAGGGTTATTCATATGAACAATGAGGTTTGTAATACCCACTTATTTTCATTGATGATATATTGACCTCTGGTATGTTATCTGTTGTTGAATGGGGAACTTTATTTCACATATTTCATCGTTTTGATTTGGCATCTGGATTGATCCCCAATGGACATAAGTCGGCTCTTATACATTCACATGACAATATCAATGAGATTATAGACATTGGGGATACATTTCGAGTAGATTTCAAACCACTTCAAGATGGTTTCACATACCTAGGATATAAGTTGAAGCCAAATAATTTCCGGGAACAAGATTGGTCTTGGCTGCTGCAAAAATTCAGGGAAAAACTAGGGTGTTGGACACACCAATCTCTCTCCTTGGGAGGTAGATTCACTCTGATTCAATCAGTTTTTAAACAACTAGCCATATATTGGATGCACCTTTTTTAATTACTTGCTCGTTTATGCAATGAGATACAATCTGTCATGGCACACTTTCTATGGTCGGGATCGGAAAGTAGAGGAAAATTTCACCTAATAAAATGGGATGACATCACGAGACCATGCGATATTGATGGATGGGGTATCCTCAATGCCAAGATATTTGGGAAATCTCTCATAAAATCCTTGTGGAGAGCTTTGTTCAGTGAAGGTATTATGCATAAGATATTCACTAGTATATATCTAAAAGGTAAGTTGTTTTCGAACTGGTTTCGCAAGGGAGAAATAGGCATAAAAAACGGGTCTTACATTTCGAGGAGTTTCCAGAAAACAAAATTACTCTTTCCGTAGTGCATCAGATGGGCATTTAGAGGTGGAAACAAGATCATGATTAGAAGAGATAGTATGATGGGTTTCAACTCGGATTATGGACTCCCATTGAACATCTTGGAAGATTTACATCAACGAGGTATTTTCTTATTGGGACGGGTGATAAATGGGTGGCATGGGGTACATCTGACATGGAGGGAGGCATCATAGCTTGTCTTGACAGAACATTTCGCCAAGATTTGGAATGCCTTCACAAATAGATTGAGGGATGCAGGATTATGTCAAAGAACAGGTGGAGATTCCATCATATGGGATGATAGTCTTCGGAATCACTCGGTGGTGGTTGTAAAATGTTATATACACTTCTCTCACCAAGGTTTCGAATAGGCCCCATGATCCTGGCTCAAAGAATTTTGGAAATCACCTACTCCTTTAAAAACCATCCTATTTTGCTAGCTTGTATGGCAGAACCGCATTCTTACTTTGAACAATTTGTGCAAATGTGGATATATGATCCAAGGGATCAGTTTAGTGCTCAAAATTCATGGCACTAAAAATGCTTGAAACATGTATGATTGGATAGATCTCCATGATCTGAATCCAATGCAACTCAATTCACTCAAAACAGATATCGTATGCTCCCGATATCATGTTCTTATTGTCAGTAGTCTATACACTGACTACGTAAGTGACTGGGCATATGACTGTGTATAATTCGGCCAATTGTATGTTGATAGGTGTCACTTGTTTATTGGTTCGTGAAGGCACAATTTGATTGGTTGAGGTTCATTTTTGGTACAATGAAGGAGGGCCATGTGGGCCAATGACTAGCTGCCACGTGGCCTCCAGACAAGGCGTTAATTATTTTTTGGGTCAAAGTTAACCTCCAAGGGATCGAACCCATGATCTGGAAACAAACACCACAAGACCACACCAACGTGCCATGCACATGTTTCTTAATAGGCTATGGATCTGGGTGGAATTTAAATTTTAATGCATTGTATGTTGGTTGTTGGGGTCGGGGCTAAGCCTTATCCCTGGTCCCCGCGCCCTCGAAACTAAGGGGCAAGACCAAGGGTTAGGGCTTAGCCCCAGCCCCATGGTCATGGCACCCTCCCATAAACCATACACTGGAACCAATTGAAGACAATGGGTGGATAATGAAAAGGGGCCAGCCCCGGGACACATGACCCCTCATAGAACCAGGAGTATGAGCGTGGAGGGGCTAGCCCCTAGGGGACCAGCACTGAACACATGTGTGCCCATGCGACCATACCACAATGGAAAAGGGGCTCTGAGTTAGGCCCTAGAATCTCGACCCCCTATGCAGTTGTATGTGCGCCACATGACCGAAATTTAAAAGACTGGGAGCTTAATGGGCGGACTAACTATCCTAAAATTTAGCCCATTGGGTGAGATTGTAGGCCAGAATTGCATTCCGGTTCCGAGTTTCGGTCACACAAGCCAGGTTTGGGTCGAATTGGAAGATGATTAGCTGTGTAATTGAGTAGAAACTAGAAAAAAACATAACTTACTCAATTTTTGGCCAAATGAGGTGCAGAAAGAACCAAAATGGGTGTTTTTTACAATGTTGTATCCATTGGAGACATCAATTTTTCTGTTTGAGATATTTAAAAATATGTAAACACACTTTTTATCACTTAATGAAAGGGGCCCATACATTGGAAGTTGGACGTAGCCTAGGGGTGAACTCCTTTATCATGTTTTGTGTTATGTGTTTCAGATATGCTTATTTTGTCTTTGTTTGGTTGTAAATTGTCATTAAATTCACTTGTTTTATGTGTTTATTAAATTGATCCTCTACCCAAAACACATATAAATTTCGCTTGGAAATTGTTAAAAATCTTCAAGTTTACATATTCAGATCATTTTTTTATCATAGAAACAGGTTATTGTGAACGTTTGATTTGTTTGCAAGTTTTCTTCTGATGCTTACAAGGTTGAAGCTCAAAAGAGGAGAATGAGAACTTGTAGAGCCATGATCTCAAATTGTTTCAAGGAGAACAAACACACCTCAAGCTTCAATAGTCATGGCACATGAAGAAGGTCCTGAAGGGATGTTTGAAGATGAGAAAACTTTTAGAAAATAATTATTTGAGATGTTTGAGATTGTTAAGGTTCTTTATGAGGAGAGGAATTCCAGATTGTATGGAGAGAGTTCAAAGCCTCCAAAAGGACATGGAGGAAAAGGAGACAAGCCTCAATAAGGTAATGAAGAGAATGGTGACAAACCACCGCCTTCACCTCAATCCTTGTCCTCATCTTTAACTTCTTTTATCCTTTCACAAACACCTCCAAATTCCCCAAGGGGTCATGGTAAAACTCCTTTTTGTAAGCTTGATATTAAGTTTGAATTGCCTATGTACAATGGAGAGGTAAATGGAAAGAGATTGGATAATTGGGTTCGTCACATTGAAGTGTGTTGCAGGATACAAAGAATCAAATATGATGAAAATGTAATTTCCCTTCCTAATTATTTTCCCAAGGTGAGGAGAAAACCAATTTTGGCAATTTTGTTATTTTTGGCTTTAGGAAAATTTGATGGTAGAACTTAGGAGAAATGGGGTCGATGTGCCTTTTAGTGGAATGTGGGGGCAACTCACCCACCCAAAATAAGCACCCCATGAAGACAGTTCGATTTTCCTAAGTGGGGATCGAAATATTTGATGGGACCCATGTGAGGCCCAAGGGAGCAAGCATAAATAGGAGGAAGTGAGCAACATTTGGGGCCTTCTGATAATTTTAGAATTTCATTGTTGCTTTGGTTTTTCAGCTAAGCTATAAGTGTTGTTCAGCACAAGAGCTTCCCAAGGAGTGAAGCCCATCCCTCTCTTCGGTGGACTTCGAGTGCCACACTAGGAGGGCTTCCCTTCCCATTGGAAATAGAGAGAAGATCACCGAGCAGAGGAGAATGTTTCATTGACCAGCAAGGACATTGTTTGGGAGCAGTTGGGACACAGTGGTGGAGACTGTGTGTTTGGTGGAGCAGGAGAGTCAAGGAATGTAGTTGTGAAGTTTGTTGAGATATCCACATCAAGTTGTCACTTCGTAGAGGATGAATTACAGCAGGAAGGCTATTCCAATACCCAAGTAGAGCTGTGGCTTGAAGGGCCCACGTCATCCTCACTCAGGACTGTGTAGTAACTAGCGGATCTCTCTTGGTTGGAGGCTTAACCGGAGGATTGGGGAGATGGGTTGTGGAGAGATTGTTGGGAGTCCGATTTGGGAAGGTTTCCTAGCTTTGTGGCAACAAGTTACAACAATTCTAGTTACAGATAGTGAGTTCCAGCATTGGAGGAGGGTCAATCCCCAAGGGGTTGAAATTGGCAAGTCAAAACGAGGGAAAACCCTCTCTCAGTTTTTCTGGGTTTTTGGAGAGGAGTACATCCCCAAAGTTTCAAAATTTCTGGGTTGTTTTGAGGGGGTAAATCAAAGCCTGAAGTCAGCTAGCAATGTAGCTTTTAGGGGACAACGCAATTTTCTGGGAGTAGCAAAGTCACAACAACAAGGCACTTTTGTATCATTCACCTTAGGCTTGTAGTTTTCCTTGTGCAAGCCTAGGTGCACCTCATCCAACTTCTTTGTACTCGGGCATATTTGATTAATAAAAATTGGCCGTTTGGGTGTTTATGAGAAATTTATGTTTACATGTTCCTTACTGAATAAAATTTCATTGTGAATGTTATGGTTTGTCTTTGTTATTACTGAAGATATTCCATTAGGAATATTACGGTGGTATCAGAGCATGTTCTTGGCCATAGTGGGGAACAAGAGCGGGTGATACCACCGAGATACCAAGGACTAGCTTTCTAGAGAGGCTGTGGTAGAGACAGAGATAGGGGTCAAGGTAGAAAAGAGGGGCCAGGCCCATTTTTAGACACTGAAGTGGAAAATATTAGAGGTCAGATCAAGAACTAGGAAGAGAATGAGCAACCCAGCTAGAGGAATGCATACCAGGTCTTAGAATAGTTGTTGAGGACAAACCAACAAATGATGAGGCAAGGGAAGTTGATGATGGACATGATGCAGCAGGCGATGGGCCTGCAAATGGGTGGAAGGCCGGATGGAGAACCTCAAGGTGAAGGGGGTTCCAGAGCGGGAGGAGGCAGTCATACCTATCAGCCTCAACACACCCCATAGCATGGGAAAGTTGGCTGCCTCATAATGCCTCATTTCATGGAGGAGGCTAAGCCAGAGAGGTCGCCAGACCCAATTGCGAATTTGGTACATTCTGTCGCATCAGGCATTGATGAGTATGAGGGGTTGGATGGCTGAATCAATAGGGTGATGTCTTTTGGAGAGTACATCCACCTCAAGGAGAGGCGTGCTAATGGGGTTGGAGGCCACAATAGGGGAGGAGCATCCAACAAAGATTTGCAGAAGCTATCGTGGAATTTTACACTCCCAAATTTCGATGGGTCAACAAAGAGCTCATCTAGGGTGTGGATCCAAAAACTTGATACATACTTTCACTTGAATCCCATGATGGAAGATGCCATACACTTTGCCACCCTTCACTTGGAGGGTGATGCCCAGGAGTGGTGGTATCATGGGCTAATTATGTTGGGGCACCTTCACATGACCAGTTATACAGAGTTCACCAAGAGATTGTTGGAGAGGTTTGAAAGGAAGGATCCAGAGCTACACTTTCGAGAGCTGGCCCACTTGAGACAGATTAGCAGCACAAAGTTCTACATTACATAGTTCTAGAAACTTGCAGTGATGGTGAGATATTTCAGAGGCACAATTGATCATGTTGTTTGTGCATAAGCTCGTTGAGCCTCTACATGGCTAGGTGAGGGCTTACAAGCCCACATCACTACATGATGCCATTTCTAGGACCCGAGATATGGTTGATGCAATGCCCAAGAACCAGGCTTTTCTTCCTACAAGACCCACATCCCCACTGGGGAACAGAGATGCAAAGCCACCATAGGGAGATGGAGGATGTAGCCAGTTGGATGATGACACCTGTAGGGACCTTACAAGGAGGAGGTTGTGCTTCATGTGCCAGGAGACTTGGGCACCAAGGTACAAGTGCACCAAGGGAAAAGCCCATGTCATCGAGGTGTTCTCAAATAGTGAGAATGAGGAGGAGGAGGTTGAGTTAGGAGAGGAGTCAGGAGATGAGGGGGGACCATCATCAGGAGGGCCACCACCACCACCACCTAGAGGAGGGTTGTTTGTCCCAACCAAGGGAGTCCTCGCTTCACTTCAGGGTGTGCCGAAGTATTTGACACTTAGGATCAGGGAGATTGTACAGGGACAACATGTGCCAGTCCTGTTTACAATGGGGCCACCCACAATTTCATTCATTCCTAGATGGTGGAGCATAGAGGCATCCATACAACTACATTTGAGGGGTTCTTAGTTTTGGTACCTGGAGACTGGACCATGTAGTGTACCAAGTACGTACCCGAATTGACCTTGAAGATGGAGAACTACTCACTCACTGACCATTTCTTCATGGTTGATGTCCCCGACACCAATGTGGTGTTGGGTGTCCAGTGGTTGTATGCATTGGGGAAGGTCACTACTGACTGGCAGAAGCTCAAGATGGAGTTCCAGGGTCCGGAAGGGAAGCTGGTAATACTAAGGGGAATGCACTCTTATCCCCCTTTGATAATTTTCAGCCCACCGAATGGAGGTAGATCTGCGCCATGGAGATGTGGAGTGGACATTTGAGCTACAGATTTTGGAGTTAGGGACAAAGACGTATGTCATACATCCAAATATACTAGCCTTGTTGGAGAAGCACAAGTGGGTTTTTGCGGATGTCCCACTAGATAGACCACCATAATGTGGATTTTAGCACACCATTGAGCTAGAGGAGGGGTTGAACGCAATAATCACCACCCCTTATATGCACCTGAAGGCCTATAAGGATGAGATAGAGTGGGCCATTTAGGAGTTGTTGAGGTTGGAGCACATCATGCCTAGCTCGAGTCCATTTGCTTCTTCTTTGGTGCTGGTGAAGAAGAAAGATAGGACGTTGTTTATGTGCACAGGCTACTGGGCTCTCAATAAGAAGAGCTTGAAGAAAAGGTAACCCATCCCGTTCATATATAGATGAGTTGATGGACAAGCTTAGGGGAGCTAAATACTTCTCTAAGATAGATTTGCGCTCGGGGTACCACCATATTCGCATGAGGGAGCATGATATATCGAAGACTGCTTTCCTTTGCAATTACAGACACTTTGAATTCTTGGTGATCTGCTTTGGACTAACCAATGCTCTAGCCACATTCCAGTCCTGTATGAATCAAGTGTTCCATAGACAGCTGATGCTTTGTTCTAGTTTTCTTCGATGACATACTTATTTATAGTAGAACATGGGAAGAGCATCTTCAGCATTTGGAGGAAGTGATTTGCATACTGGAGGAGCAACAACTGTATGCGAAGTTGTCCAAATGTGAATTTGGGGTAACATAGATGTTGTACTTAGGGCATGTGATTAGGGAGGATGGAGTAAAGGTGCATCAAGAGAAGATTCGGGAAATTCTAGAGTGGCCCACATGCAGGAATGTGACGAAGCTAAGCAGTTTCCAGGGCATTTGTACATACTACTGGAGATTTGTGAGACAGATCTCACAGCTTGCAGCACCTTTTATGGATTTGACAAAGAGGGGACATTTTGTGTCAATGCAGGTGGCAGAAGAAGCCTTCACTCACCTCAAGAGGGTCATGAGAAGCTATCAAGTCTTAGCCTTGCCAGATTTCACATGGTCATTTGTGTTGGAGTGTGATGCATCAGGTGAAGGGATTGAGGTTTTTTTGACAAAGGGGGGCCATCCTATTGTGTTTGAGAGTAGGAAATTGTAGACCCATGAGTGGTTGTACTCTGTATACGACAAGGAGATGTTGGTAGTGATGTATGCGCTGGACAAATTCAGATAGTATTTAGTGGGCAACCAATTCAAAGTGAAGACGGATCACAACAATCTTCGCTTCCTCCTTGAGCAGTAGTCCATAGAGGAAAGGAAAAAGAAATGGGTGAGTAAGGTCCAAGATTACGACTTTGAGATAGAGTATGTGAAGGGAAAACACAACATGGTAGCTGATGCCCTCTCTAGGAGACTCACAGCTCTATCTTTGATGGATGTCACACAGGATGGGAAGGCTCAACCATTGGTTGAGTACTCCAAGGATAGGTAGGCATGTGTCATTTTGGATGGCATGTAACTAGATGACCGATTCCGGGTGATGGACAATGTGATCTACTACAAGGACCAAATCTATTTAGTGCCAGGATCTCACCTAAAGGAGAGGATCATGTAGGCAGCCCATGATTCTCTGCTAACAAGGCACCCAGGTTTCCTCAAGACATATTGTGATGTCATGGAGAGGTTCTCTTAGTGGAGACTTAAAGGGGATGTGTTGAAACATGTGAGGGAGTGTTTGGATTGCTAGAGAAACAGGGTGGAGTTGAGTCACTCTGTCGGTTTTCTAGAGCCGCTCTCCATTTCAAAGAGGAAGTGGGAGAGCATATCCATGGATTTCATCACAGGACTTTCGGCAGCACAGGGGTGGATCTGCAGCTATGTGGTGGTCGACAAAATGACCAAGTTTGCCTACTTCTTTGTTATTTCATCGAGATCTTCAGCTTCCCAAGTGGCCGAGTTGTTCTTTCGAGAGTTTTTCCGGTTGCATGGTCTCCCCAAAACTATTGTGAGTGACAGGGACAACACATCTATGGGGGATTTTTGGGAGGAGTTGTTCTGGTTAGTGGGTACGGAACTTACACCCAGCACTAGGTATCATACCCAAATCGACGAGCAGACAGAGATCATGAAAAAGTGGCGGAAGGGTACCTGCGCAACTACGTGAATGGACATCAAAGAGCATGGGTCAAGTGGCTACACCTGGGGGAGTTCTGCTACAATACGACTTATCACATGTCCATTGGCATGACCCCTTTCCAAGCACTTTATGGGTATGCTGCACTTTCTTTTTCTGACATGGTATTTGGAGATAGTAGGGCCCCAGGGGCAAAGGATTGGGTTCAAGAGATCTAGGAGATTCTCCGAGCTCTCAAGAACAACTTACAAGTGGCCCAGAATCAACAAAAGGTATATGATGATAAATGTAGGGTGGAGAGACACTTTGAGGTAGGCAACATGGTCTACTTACGCATGCATCCATACATGCAATCTTCGCTCAATAAGAAAGAAGCATAGAAGCTTCGCCCATAGTTTTATGGGTCGTATAAGGTGGTCCAGAAGGTGGTAGAGGTGGCCTACGGATTAGAGCTACCTAAGGAGAGCTGGATTCACAATGTGTTCCATGTTTCATGCCTTAAAAAGGCATTGGGACAACATATTACAACAACAATTGAGTTGCCTCCCTTAGATGATGAGGGGCACTTGGTTTTGACACTCGAGATCATATTGGAGACCTGGGAGAAGAAGTTGAGGAACAAGGTGATCAGGGAGTACCTGGTCAAATGGAAGGATCTACAAGGAGAGGATGCCACGTGGGAAAGTGAACAAATCTTGCAGCATCCAGTTTTGCAGTTGCTTGGGGACAAGCAACATCCGGGAGGGGAGGACTGTAGTCCCTTCCTAATTATTTTCCCAAGGTGAGGAGAAAATCAGTTTTGGCATTTTTTTTTATTTTTGGCTTTAGGCAAATTTGATCGAAGAACTTAGGAGAAAGGTGGTTGATGTGCCTTTTAGTGGATTATGGGGGCCACTAACCCACCCAAAATATGCACCCCATGAAGGTAGTTCGATTTTCCTAAGGGGGGATCAAAATATTTGATGGAACCCACGTGGGGTCCAAGGGAGCAAGCATAAATAGGAGGAAGTGAGCAGCATTTGGGGCCTTTCTATAATTTGAGAATTTCAATGTTGCTTTGGTTGTTTAGCTAAGTTACAAGTGTTGTTTAGCACAAGAGCTTCCCAAGGAGTGAAGCTCATCCCTCTCTTTGGTGGACTTTGAGTGCCACACTAGGATGGCTTCCCTTCCCATTGGAAACAAATATAAGATCACCCAACATAGGAGAACTCTACCTTGGCCAGCAAGGACGCAGTTTAGGAGCAGTTGGGACGTAGTGGGGGGGACTGCATGTTTGGTGGAGCAGGAGATTCAAGGAATTTGTTGCTCGAGGTATCCACATTGAGGAGAAATTTCAGCAGGAAGGCCAGTAAAATACCTAGTTCGAGCTATTGGTCGAAGGGTCTACGTCATCATCACTCAGGACTGCGTAGTCACTAGTGGGGGTCACTTGGTTGGAGGCTTAACTAGAGGATTAGGGAGCTAGGTTATGGAGAGATTGTTGGGAATTTGATTTGGGGAGGTTTCCTGGCTTTATGGTAGCAAGTTACAATAGTTCTAGTTACAGGCAGTGAGCTCTAGTGTTGGACAAGGGTAAATCCCCAAGGGGTCGAAATTGGCAGTTCAAAACCAGGGAAAACCCTTTCATGGTTTTTACGGGTTTTTGGAGAGGAGTACATCCCCAAAGTTGCAAAAATTTATGGGTTGTTTTTAGGGGGTAAATCGGAGCCTGAAGTCAGCAAGCAGTGTAGTTTTGAGGGGACAACGCAATTTTCTGGGAGTAGCAAAGTCACAATAGCTGGGAACTTTTGTATCATTCACCTGAGGCTTGTAGCTTGCCTTGTGAAATCCTGGGTGCACCTCATCCACCTTTTTTGTACTACGACATATTTGATTAATAAAAATTGGCCATTTGGGTGTTTATGATAAATTTTTGTTTACATGTTCCTTACTGAATAAAATTTCATTGTGAATGTTATGGTTTGTCTTTGTTATCACTAAAAATATTCCATTAGGAATATTATAGAAACCAAGATTTAGCTTGCTTCTGTTAGATTGGAAGGTGCAACACTAATTTGGTGGGAAGCCAAAACTCAAGAGGACATAAAGAAACAAGGTAAGGTTTTATCATCTTGGAACGATTTTTTTTATTGCAATAAGAAGGAAATTTTATCCATTAGCATACATGCAGAAAGGTATTATGGATTGGAAAAACTTTAGATAAGCTAAGGGGGAAAATGTTCAAAGCTATACGCAAGAATTTAGAAAAAGGGCTTTGAATTTGGGCATAGATTTATCTTTTCAAGGTACTTTTCTCAAATGTACTGGAGGATTGCATAGTTATTTCAGACACACAATTCTCATGTTTAATCCTACAAAACTAGATGAAGTTTGTGTACATGTAACTCATTTAGAAACAAGAGGGACGAATGTTCCTCAAGTGGGTAGTAAAAATCCATTCAAGAATGGTGACAATGGAAAGTGGAAATTCAAAGGAAAAGGCAAGAATAATGCTCCAGTCAAGAAAGAAGGAGAAAATGTCACCTGTAAACATTGTTCAAAAGAAGGACATGATGAAGACCATTGTTGGAAACTTCGTCCTGAAATGAGACCCAAAAAGTTTAACAATAGAGGGAAACAAAACATTGTTGCAACTACACAACATGATTTAGGATCTGATTCTAGGGATGAAACAAATATCAGAACCATGAGATTCAAAGGTAAAGACTCTATTGAAATTAATAGTTCTTCAAGTAGTAGCCTCAATGAAACTCAAAATGAAAAGGAAAGAATAGAGCTTTTCCACATTAGAGTCATTTCAAAACATACCGAGATAGATACATTGTTTGATAGTGGTTCACAAGCAAGCCTCATTTCTGAAGACACTGTCAAGAAATTGAATTTGGAAACATATCCTCATCCTAAACCATATCCTTTAGGTTGGATATGTGACAAGTGAAAATTGCATTTGAAAAAAAGATGTAAATTAAGATTTTCCATCACTACAAACTTTATAGATGAGGTATAACTTGATGTCATTCCACTTGATATTTGTGGTATTGTTTTGGGAAGCCCATATCTATATGATAGGAGAGCCATATTTCATCGCCATGAGAAAAAAACATCACTTGTTTAAAAATGGAGTTGAGTACATTGTTAGAACACATAACAAGAAGTTGAATTTGTCACTTGTAAATGCTAAACAAATGAAGAGGTTAGTCAATGCTAGTAGGAACTTTGTACTCTTGATGATAATACCCAAAGAGAATGCTGAAAATGAAGCTTTCCAAGGATGTTGTTAACACATATAATGAGATGTTTCAGGAGCCCAAAGTATTGCCTCCTAAAACTGGTATCCAACTTGAGATCCAATTGTAGCAAGATTGTCCTCTTCCAAACATTGGCATGCACAGGATGTTAGTTATGGAGAATGCAAATATTGAAAGATGAATACAAGATTAGCTTGACAAAGGGGTCATCAAACCAAGCACAATGCCATGCGGGTCACCAATTGTGTTAGTACGAAATAAATATGGTACATGGTGGATGTGTGTATATTTCAGAGCCTTGAAAAAGATAGCGGTAAAGAATCATTACCCTCTTCCTCGAATTGATGATTTGCTTGATCAATTGAAAGATGTGTATTTCACTAAGTTGAACTTGAGAAGTGGTTATCATCATATTAGGATTGCTGAAGGAGACACATGGAAGATAACTTTCAAAACAAAGCAAGGTTTGTTTGGATGGTTGGTTATTCCATTTGGGCTTTGTAATGCTCCTGTGACATTCATGTGAGTTATTAATGATGTCTTAAGGTCTTTTCTTGATGATTTTGTAATTGTTTACTTAGATGAAATATTGATATTTAGCAAGGTGAAACAAGCCTTATATGTCTTGAAGAAACAATATTTGTTTTTAAAGATGTCTAAATGTGAGTTTGGAAAGACCTCATTAGTTTGTTTGGGACATATTGTTGGAGGGGGTGAACAGAAGATAGATCCCTCAAAGGTCAAAGTCATTTTTGATTGGCCTAAGCCCACTAATGTAACTGAGGTGAGAAGCTTTTTGGGAGAATTGGAGAATGTTTATTTCTAAATTTTCTTCAATTGAAGCTCCATTACATGCCTTGAAAAGCATTAAGCAATTTTTTCAATGGGGAGGAAAGTAGCAAAAAGATTTGAATGCATTGAAGGAGAGATTCAGTACAACTCCATTTCTTGCACTTCCTGATTTAAGAAATCCATTTGAGATACAAATAGATGCAAGTGACTATGTCATGGGAGTAGTCTTGATGCAACATGGTAAGCCCATATGTTACCATTATGAAACTCTTAATGGTGCAGTAGTTAACTATCCTGCTTATGACAATGAATTGTAGGCATTGGGGCAAAGTGTGAAAAAGTGGAAACACTATTTGTTGGGAAAGGAAACTATCATTCACACTGATCATCAACCATTGTAATACTTGCAATCACAAACTAAGATATGGAAAGTGAGGCACTTCATATGGATGGGTTTCTTGCATCAATTCCACTTGGTCATTAGGTATAAGAAAGGTATCTATAACAAGGTTGTTGACATGCCTTCTAAACCATTTGTTAGTGCTTCAGTTATTCTTAAGCATAATTATATCATGCATGAGAGCTATGTTGAACAATATTCTTTAGACGAATACTTTAAAGATGTATATGCAACTTTGTGTCAAGGAAACCAAGTAATGGAATTAGATTACCATGTGCATGATAAAATTTTGTATCATCTTGGGAAGCTATGCATTCAACAAGGTGAAAGAGTCAACATCATAAGGGAAGTGCATACTTCTCTTATTTCTTGTCATTTTGGTGTAGGCAAGACGGTGGCACAATTACAAAGGTATTGTTATTGGCTTAGAATGAATGAAAGTGTATCACGATATATAAGAGAATGTTATGTATGTGCTACAAGTAAGCCTAACAATAGAAAGTAAGGATTGTATACTCCACTTCCAGTTCCTTTCTATCCTTGGGAAAGTGTCTCTATGGACTTTGTAGGAGGATTGCCTATGTCTAAAAAAAATCATGATTATCTTAAATATGTTGTGGTGGATCGTTTCAACAAGATGTGTATTTTGATGCCTTGTAAGAAGCAGGTTATAGCTGAACAAACTACACAAATGTTGTTTCAACATGTATGGGTACATTTTGGGTTGCCCAAATCCATTATTTCTAATAAAGATTCTCGATTTTTTGGGAACTTTTGGTCAAGCTTATCGACACTCATGGACACCAAGTTGAAAAAGAGCACAACATTCCATCCACAAACCGATGGTCAAACAAAAGTGGTGAACAAAATGGTAGTACATCTTCTTTGAGGTTATTGCAGCAAACATCCCAAGCTTTTGGATGAACACTTACACTACATTCAACATTCTTATAATTGAGCAAAGAATTCATTGACTCAAACATCTCCATTTGAGGCATGTTTTGGTTACTTACCAAAATCTCCTTTAGATTTTTTCTTTGGGGATGTTGCTATTGATGGTCATAGTGACATTGATAAGGCCAAGAAGTTCATTGAGAAAGTTCAATTGGTACATCAAATGGTTCAAGAATAGTTGGAAAAGAGCCAAGCCAAGTACAATACAAGGCATGATAAGCACCATGTTGACCACACTTTCCAAGTTGGAGATGAAGTTTGGCTTTACATTAGCAAAGAGAGGCTTAAAGGAGAAGGTAAAAATTTAAAACCAATAAGGTATGGACCTTTTAGGATTCTAGAAAAGATTGGTAACAATGCCTACCATTCGGATTTGCCTCCTTATATGCAAATGTATGTAGTTGTTAATGTTGAGAATTTGAGACTATATGAGCCTCCTTTGATTGATGATCAAGGAGAGCATGTTCAAATTAGTTCAATAGAATATTTCTCACCAAAATATAATGAATAATTGCAACAAGATACCATCCTTTGAGAGAAGGACAAGAACTTCAAAACGAGGCAATGTGGAGTACCTTTGTGTTAGTCTCAAAGGAACAACTCCAAGAAAAACTAAATGAATTGAGGTTGGAAGGGTGAGGGAATTGTACCCTCATCTATTTGTTGAATAAAAGTAGTCTTTTTGAGGTCCAAAAGATTCCAATGGGGAGGAGTGATCCAAAGGATCAGCTTAGTGCTCAAAATTCAAAGTGCCAAAAAATGCTCGAAACCTATACGATTGGATAGATCTCAGTGATCTGAATCCAACTCAACTTGTTTCACTTAAAATTGATATTGTATGCTCCCGATATCGTAGTTGAGGCCATCTAATTTCCGCGAATAAAATATGTGTGAAATTTTTTAACAATTTCATGTGATTATGAATTTTTATATGAATACGATAATGTGCCAATTAACCAAGCTTTAGCTAAACCAAATGCTCAATAGTATGTAAAATATCATAACACTTATGATACCACTGTTTTTGCTAACATCTCTCATGTGAAGGGTGTTTTTTTGGACTTCAAGAACTCTATTGTAGTGGCTGCAACACTCTCCAAAATTTTGGATTGCATTAAAATTTCAGAGCCTTCCTTGGTTTTTTCTTTGATGGTTGTAAACACTTGAGCTATGTCAGAGTATTTTTCACCCTTTTGCTTGCTCAACCAACTGTTGTCTTTGGCATGTTGATTTCTTTTTCATGCTTGCGATCTTGTTCTAGTGATTTTGAAGTTTTGGCTTTGTGTGTTTAGGTTGTCTTAGCTATGTGAACACTCGTTGCACTCACACACAAAGTCGTAAGCACTATCATACAAGTGTTGTCACAGTCGTTCAAAGGTCTATCCCAAGCACCGCACTTGTTGCTTTCACCTCTAGACAGTCCCAGAGAGGGTCATGCTTTACTATGTTGTCCCAGTGATTGGTGTCATCATGTTGTCGAAGTATGCTAAGTGTGTGATCACAATGCCGAGTCTTCACGAGTTCACTTTCCTTTCCCACTTAGCCTTTTTCCTGAAAATCTCTTGATGGAACAACTCCACTTCACCAGAGCCCGACTGAGCTGCACTACATAGTCTCAACCCTTAGTGGTGTTGCTCTGCCACCTGGAATTGCACAGTGCTTGAGGATGTCCTTCGGGCTAGTTGCATTGTGCAATCCCAGAAGTGAGCAGCTATCTTCCTTCCCAGAACTACATAAAAACTACCTCATATCCTATCTGAATTACACACTTCCCAAGCACAGTCACCAATCCTCCTTCCTGCCTGTTGGAACCCTGCATTGCATAGAGACCTGAGCCTACACTTCTCCCAAAAATTGCGCAGAAGTTTCCTCTGACCTCCCTCAACCGAGACTCACTTCTCCCCAAAATTGCGCAAACCTATCCTCTAGTCCCTCTATTGTCCTGCCCTGTCTTCCTCTTGGGAACTGTGTAGAGGTGTCCCTCAAAGTACCACCTTGCAATTGCCACCAGTGCCTCCACCTGTGCAATTCTGTCTCCCAGTGGCCTCTGTGTAGTTTTCCAGATAGTGAATACTATGTCCAGGAGTTCCTTTTCCAAGCCTAAGTTGCACTCTGTGAAGTCTCAATGACTAGTCCTCCCTCCTTGTCACCTGGAATTGCACATTGCACAATTGCTAGGCCCTTTCCAAGCCTGTCATCCGTCCTAAGACTGAAACACAGAAAATAATGCATCATGATATACTAAGAGGTTTTGGATTTGGTGTCATCCTATCATGAGTGAATTATAGGAACATGTACACTGATAGATCATAACGAGACGATGAAAGGGATGAAGAAGAAGCGAACAGGCTAGAATACATACTTGCAGTTGGATGGATGAACAAAGCACATAGAGCAACAAGTGAAAGGAACACATGTATTAAACCATCTTGCAAGACCAAGACCATCGAAGACCCCGTAACACTAATCCATGCAAAGGAGAAGACAAACAAACCTGAGAGTACATCCATCACTTAATAGCGTAACATCTTGACATGGACACCACAGTCAGCCAATACATGTCAGTAGTTTTAGCTCGAGTTGTCTCATGAGTTGTCATGGCCACATCACCACTATGGGCCATATCTGGTGTAACTGAATGTAATGTAAAGTGAAAATACAATGGACGCACACAAGAAATTGAAGAGTCATGTTATTTGAAAAGTCATAGGAAGTTGAATGGTCATGAGGGTAGTCCAAGGGTCACAAGGTTCAGGCATCACCCTTGGCTATATATGTCCCTCCCATTGTATGAGAAAATACTTTTCACCTTGGCTCCTCCCACTTAGCATTGAGAGTTTTCAATTTGTTCTTTGAGGAGTGAGGAGTGGATCCAATGTCCCATTACTGGGACTAGTGATGTATGGTGTACAAATATATCTTGGGATTTTTTCTCAATTCAAAAGCTTGTTGAGTCCAACATGTTTTCACGCATGTTTTGTAGATGTTTGTAAGACTACTCTTTAAACATTTGTAATGCATGTTTCTTTAACCTGTACTAAGATAGTTGAACTAATTTTGTTGTTTTAGTACTTACATTGTTGAAGATGTGTTGTATTGCTTTATCAATGTTGTATCTTCCTTATGAACTACTCCAGAGGACGTTAGACAGACCTATCTTGTACTAGTTATAATGACTTTCACCTCCATGTAGACTACTCTACTGGATGGTGTACGTGATTTCCCTTGCACTTTGATTTTAATGATTTCCACATCCATTGTGGACTACTCCATTGGATGCTAGACACACTCCTTCTGGTCCGTGTGTGTCTCTTCCTGGGTCATACTACTGCCTCTCATTTAGAGGCTCACTTTACTCTCTCCCTTTACAGTAAGAGAACTCGGACACAAGTTACATTACGTACTCACTAAGCAACTCACCTTGCTTTTTGAAGATACAAGCATAACACTCTCATGTGTTGAACAATAAGAGCTAAGGAAAATCTCTAAGACTATGGAAACTAGGCCATCATACCGGATGGGACTCCTACACCAAACAGTGTGAGATCTAGTTGGGACATCATACCGGGGAGATCCCATGAATGTTGGCGGGTCCAACACTGTCAACATTTCTGGCACTAGAAGGAGGGCCACTAGTAGTTTATGGCTGGTTGTCCCACTGACCCCACTCATCCATCATATGGCCAAGGAAGTAACACACACTCCCTCTCCCCTACGCGCAATTCTGAAGTTGGTCAGTTATCACCTCCCAAACCCAAACGTGAAATCCTATATCAGTACATCCACTTTTTCCATCCCATCACCCATCAATTTTCTAAATCTGTTGGAATAATTCCAGGAGTGTACGCTCTTCCATATTCACAGAGGAAGCGAAAGACTACTTCCACAGGGGTGGTAGTCTCATCTGTTGAAGAAACAATCTTAGCCACTCTTGAAGAGGTGGTAGAAGCTGTGGAAAAAGAAGAGGAACCTCCAATATTTAGAAAGGAAGAAGAAGACAACCTCTTACACTTGGGCTCAAGTTCCGGCACAGGAGGCAGAGGGGAAGGAAGCGAAGGAGGTGGAGTCAAAGATGAACCAACAAATTCAAAGGTAGAACCATTAGATTCAAAAGAAGAGGACGAGGATGAAGAAAAGGACAACATGGCAGAGAAAAACCTAGAATGGATTACTCAGGGCCCATTGGCACCCCCGGGTGTCTTGCACAAGATTCCAAGACACGCAAAGAATATTTTAACGAAGTATGACCCTGACAAGACAGTGAAGGCAGAAGACCACTTCGACACATTCTACCTACATCTATAGACTCTCAAGGTACGCTATGACGATGTCACGTGCAAACTATTTCCATGTACCTTGGATGGTAGAGTAGCTGTATGGTACCATAGCCTTCCACCAAATACCATCTAGAACTAGGGGGGTGTTCAAGAGAATGTTCCTTGAGAAGTTTGTTGAAGACAAGACCCATGTCATGTTGCTGAAGGAGTTGGGTAGTCTCAAGATGGAGTAGAAAGAGAAAGTCAAAGATTTCAATCAGAGGTTTAAACGCATTCTGAATAAGTTCTCAACAGACACCAAACCTCGTGACTCCATCACCATTGACTACTACACATCCACCCTGCCGACCAATTTTGCATAAATTGCGAGACAAACCCTGACAGAAAATTGTGAAGAGGTTATTATAATGGAGAAAGACCTGCGCACTATTGGAGTCATTACAAATGACGAATCAACTAAGGACTCTAAGGACACGGGCAAGAGGTGTCAAGCCTATATGAGTAAGGCTAAGGAAAAGGAATCAAGTGACATTGATAGCCTTACTCGTCTCCTCAAGTCACTGACTACTGAAGTTGCTGAACTCAAAAAACAGATGAGTGAGACAACCATGAGCAGTGGGCCTTCCAGGCACCCGCTGAAGAAGAATGCGGATCTAGGCAACAACAACAACTATCCATCCAAATTTGGGCAGAGCTCCAACCTGGTGTTGAACCTTGATAGGAACACGAATGATTCGTACTATTCGTTCCACCGTGAACAACATTAAAAAAGAACGTGCCCAGAGTGAAACTATATGATGAGAAGCATGGCCACATGGTTGTCTGAAGGCATCATGGCTAATGATCAAGCTGAGCCCAATGATGAAGATGAAGAAGATGTTGCATCTGATGAAGCCCCAAGTACTGGGCATGAAATAAACATGTATCAGTGTTCATGCATAGCCCAAAAGACTGCCACCAAGAAGGAGCCCCAGAGTGACGGCCTGACCCAAATCAAAATAATCGGTACAACTTGAGAAGTCAAGGGGTACCCACTGTGTTCGAGCTACTGAGAGATAAAATAAGAAAACACATGCTAAGGAAAGTAGATTTTATGGTCAACTCAACACATAAAACTCAGAGCAAGTCCGCGAAGACAACTACAACAAAGAGTACGTCCATGAGTAGCAAAGACAAGAGCAGCCCACCGGATACCATGAACACAAGTCTACCCCCAGACACCTCGGTGAGTCTTCCCGCTCTGGATTACAAGATTGTAGAGGACATGAAGAAGACTCGAGCCAACATATCTCTATATGAGTTAACCAAAATCATGAGTTAGCGGGACTTTCTTTTGCACGCACTTGGGAAAAAATCTACAAATGGTTCTACCTCTTCCAACAAGGGATCAAGTAAGCCTCCTGAAACACTCGCATCTGTCCTCAATGTGCTCCGTATGGAGGAGGCAAACTCACTCTGCCCACCTTTCCTATTATCATTTGAAATATTGAATTTCAATGTCCACAATTTTTTGGTTGATTCTGGCACATTAGCCAATGTCATGTCACTCTCCATTGCTAAGAAGATCAATGCTCAATGGAGTAGCACAAATGTGTAGATCATCCAACTAGACAGAACATGCATACCAGCCATTGGTGAAATAAAAAATGTGATCATTTGGTTATCGTCTAACAGACGAGTTCATCAGTGCATTAACATTGTTATTGTGGACATCCCAGAAGCATACGACGTACCACTGAGCAGAGACTGGTCCAACAAGCTACAAGGATACTTTGCTATCGAATTATCACACTTATGGCTTCCATATAGGGGCAAAAACAATCAGATCTGGGTGTTTTTATAAATATATATGAAACACAATGTGACTCCCTTGGATGGAGAAAACAAGTCGTTGGATTTCGCAGATCTTATGTTCGACAATTTCTTTCTCAAAACACAGTTGGGGTGGTATCTTGCAGAGCCATCCCCTACCCCACTAGACACACAGTTGGGTCTCCTTCCAACTGGAAAAAATGAAACATGTATAGTAGTTTGTAACAGTAGTAGTAGTAGTGATAGTAGTACTAGTGCAGCAAGTGGTCCTTGTACAGATGACATGTGGACCATGTACTTTGACATATCCAAGACGTAGGATGAGTCTGTAGTCGGTTGTATTTTAACAGACCCACTATAGAGGAAACACTTAATCTCTAGCCACTTGGATTTCGAGTGTAAAAACAACACCGCAGAGTATGAAGCACTCGTCTTGGGATTATAGAAATCCATTAGCCTCAACGTTGTTGTGCTAAAAGTGGTAAGTTACTAAGAGATCGTGGTGCATTAGGTATGTAACAGTATACACTATGTGTCACCCCGTTTTAAGAGTTATCAACAAGAGGTATGGTGAATCATTTCTCAATTCCAAGCTTTTAATATTATTTTTGTACCAAGAATGTGTAATGCAGCTGCACATGCCTTGGGAAATGCAGCTGCTAGGATGTCACCATTAAGGGATAGATTTTCTGTTGAGATTTTACATAAACCATCTATCCCAGAAAAAATCACTAATTTATGTTTTTTTTATGATGATCAACATATACAACATTTCATGGGTAGAAATGACGTCTTCAAGGATGCAACGATAGACGAGGATGAGCACGAACAATCTCTGCACGGTGCAGCCGATGAAAGAAAATGAAACCTCATCCCCAAGGGTTTGGTATCACTCAAGAAGCAGTATGACTTGAAGAACCACTTTCAGGGGCCTGTGAATGCCAAAAACCACAACTCTATATTGTTGCATGAACATATTAATATGGGAACGATAAGGATCTAAAGTTCGTAAATCTCAGTACGTGTTGTACATCACAAGAGAGGCAACCTTTCATTCTCCTTTTCAGACAATATTGTGATGTGTTCATGTGGATGTACGATGACCTAAAGGCATATGACACGCGAATATTCCATCACGTTATTCCAATCAAGGAAGGGGTCAATTCTTTTCAACAAAAGCTAAGGAAGATTCATCTTTCTCTTAAGCCCCTCATATAGAAAGAACTGACTAAGTTGTTGGATGCTCGGATCATTTACAAGGCTCAACCTTCCACGTGGGTTTCCAATTTGGGAAGTTCGGGGATATTTGCATGTGCATAGATTTCTGAAATCTCAACCGCACCTCGAACAAGGACATTTACCCAGTCGTCCATGGAGAATAAACTATAGATAGTATCTAGTGCATAGACATTTTCTTTTCTTGATGACTTTTTAGGATATAACCAGGTTCTGGTAGCAGAGCTTGAAAAACTCAAGACAACGTTCCATACCAAGCAGGGTACATTCGCTTTCCGAAGAATGCCATTTGGGCTGGTGAACGCAGGTGCAACATTTCAGTGCACAATGGATATTGCATTCTGTGGGCTCATCGGACATAGCATAGTGGTCTACCTTGATGATGTGACAATCTCCTCTAGATAGCAGTTAGACCACTTGCGCCATCTCAAGAAAATTTTCGAGCAATGTCGAAAATATGGGATATCCTAGAATCCCAAGAAGAGCACCTTCACAATGTCTGATGGTAACTTGCTTGGACACATCATTGCCAAAAGCGGGATCAAGGTAGATTGAGACAGACTTTGGACCATCACGCAGATTCCTTACGCTATGAACAAGAAAGCTATGCAATTTTTCTTAGGGAAGATCAACTTCTTCATAAAGTTCATCTCTGATTATGCGGATATTGTCAAACCCATCCAAGAGATGATCAATAAGTACGCAGTTTACAATTGGGGGAAGAAGGAAAAGGACGTGTTCATTCGTATTAAGCAAGCTATAGCAAAGGCGCTCACACTCTACAACCCAAACTTCAACAAATATTTCTTTATCTACACTTTTGCTTCCAACACTTCACTTGTTGTTGTGCTCACTCAGAAGGCCAAGTTGAACAATGAACGACCCACCTCCTTCATGAGTGCGAGCTTGCACAGACCTGAACTCAACTATCCCTTTGTGGACAAACAAGCATATGCAGTGTACAAGGCGATGAAGCATTTCAGATCCTACCTCTTGAAGAATCATTGCATTGTCTTTGTGCCACACCCAGTATTCAGAGCATTGCTTGTTCAGCAAGAGCTTTGTAAAAGGAGGGCGAACTGGATGATAGGACTACAAGAGTACAACCTTGAAATCAAGCCAGTTCACATCATCAAGGGTCATAGTCTTTGCAGACTAGTAGCAGAAGCAGTGCACACACAAGAGGAAAGAGAAAATCTCGTAGGCTGGGAGCAAGAAATACAAATGTATAATGTTGAGTGAACTCCTCCCACTTCACACGAAACCTCTTGGTACGCAGAAGTGCACCAGTTCCTAGAGCATGGCACCATGCCCTCTCTTTTTTCTATGCGGCAGAAGAGGGCACTTCGACTCAAAACTTTGTCTTATCAGTTGGTGCATGGAGTGATTTACATAAATCACCACAAAGGTATACTGCTCAGGTGCTTGGAGGCACAAGATTCAGAAAATGTGTTACGTGATCTCCATGATGAACCAGCTGGGGGACACTTTGCAGGTAACACAACATCGCACAAGGTCATGCAAGTCGACTTCTTTTGGCCAACATTGTTCAAGGATGCACATGCCTATGCCCGCAAGTGTCCGGTCTTTTAGAGATATGTGGGCAAAAACTGAAGGTCAGGAACCCCGTTGCGACCTATTGCAGTGCAAGAACCAGTCCAATAATGGGGCTTGGATATCATTGTGGAGATTCTCCCACATTCATCAAAGAAGTAACACTATATTCTGATTGCTACAAATTACTTCACGTGGAGGATAGAAGTAGTTCCACTTAAATAAGTTAACAACCAGGAAGTCATCAGCTTCCTACAGCAGAACATCATCTCCATGTTTTGCGTTCCTGTATGACTTGTTTTTGACAATGCAATGTACTTTTCTTCATTAAAGCTTTATGAATTTGCATTGCAAAATGGTGTTGTGTTGAAACATTCAACTAACTACTACCTGCAGGGAAATGGTCTTGTTGAGTCTACAAATAGGAACCTCATCCACATTATCAAAAATACCATTCTCTGAACAACAAAACTGGAAATCCTCTCTAATGAATTCTTTATGGGCTTACCGAGTCACACCTAATCCTTTTCTAAATACCTCCCCCTACTTCTTGGTATATGGAAAAGAATCCATCCTCCTGCCGAACATCTACTTGCCTACTCTCCAGTTGTACCAAAAATCCCAAGGAAATTTGTGTCTGTTAGCTCAGTTTAGGATGGACACACTGCACAAGCTACAGGAAGAAAGGATGAAAGCAAAAGAAAAATTCACACTCCACCAGAACCGTATCAAGAGATGGTTCAACAAAAAAGTTTGCAGGGAGTACTAGCTTAAGTGTGGGTGACTTAATCTTAAAGTGGGACTAACCCCACGAGGACAAATGAAAGCACATGAAGTTTGGCCAACACATGTATCATCTTCAATCACTTGATGGGAATATTGACAGGTCAAGACTTAAAATGTTATTTCCAATTATCTGGAAGCTTGGCCAACACATGTATCGTCTTCAATCACTTGATGGGAATATTGACAGGTCAAGACTTAAAATGTTATTTCCAATTATCTGGGGCCACGCCCAATTCTATGTACATATTATTTTCATTTCTTGTTCTTTTGTTTGCTTGTTGTTTTTCTTTGCTTTACTATTCTATTGTTTTCTTTGTAAATAAGTGTTGTTCCGCACTACATTATGGCTTTTGAATGTGTATGTGGTTGAAGTTCAACGAGTCTTGTGATACTGCAATGCTTCGCTAGTCCTGTGTTCGTCTTCTTTGTCCTTGTTTGTAACTTTTGACCGATTAAGTCTTGATGGAAAATATGATCCGTCTATAAGGAGAATTTTGTTCAAACCATGAACCTATGTCCAGTCTCGGAAACCTCATGCCTACACTCAGTTTTCTGCTATAGTGTGTTCAAGCTTATCCAACTAGTAGAAGTAGAGAAGGGGCAAATCTAAATGAGAAAACCTGAATCAGAGGTCTTTACATGCTTCTCTGAAGGAACAACCTCTCATGTTCCCAATAAGTCAGGATCCCTCTTCCGCCCCAAAAATAAATAAGTGCCTATGCACAGTTCTGTTTCAAAATAGCAAAGGCGAAAGAAGAGATAGCCTTCCTACGCAGAGAGGTGAAGGAGGCAACTCCACCGGGGTACTGTCCAGGCTCATTGGCAGTGAAGCAATGCGTGTGTTCCTGCGTGACTTCATCAGGGTACTATCTAGGCCTACTGGCAATAGGGAAACACCATGGATGAAAAACTATACTCTGAAAATATTGACCTCATGAGCCAAATTACTCTTCCTGATTTGAAACATTGTGATCGGGCTAAACCTTATGTTGTGTTCAACTAAGTTGGTACAAGGCGAACCATGTCTATCCATGGGGTAAGTGGGGAAGTTGAAGTTATCTGCACGATGAACCAATACTCCCTAAAGGACCAAGGCCATGCACTATAAACAGACCAAAATAGAGAAGTTGGTATTCAAATAGTGTGTCGCCAAGTGTTGTAGCAACTGCAACACCCTCCAAAATTTTGGATTGCATTCAAATTTCAAAGCCTTCCTTGGTTTTTCCTTTGATGGTTGCAAACACTTGAGCTTATTCCTTGAGCTTTTTCAGAGTCTTTTTCACCCTTTTGCTTGCTCAACCAACTATCGTCTTTGGCATGATGATTGCTTTGTATTGCTTGTGATCTTGTTCTAGTGATTTCGAAGGTTTGTCTTTGTGTGTTTGGGTTGTCTTAGGTATGTGAACACCCATCACATCCAAAGATTGAACTCATACCCAAGGTCACATACAAAGATTGAACTCACCATTGGAGTGCATCTATTCAAATATTGCATACAGTGGTAGGATTAAGGAACATTATAAAAATCATACAATGGACAAACTGTAATTAATGCAAAATTACCATTTCAAGAATGCGACCAGATCATGAAAACTACGCCAGGTGAATTAAAAGAATGATATAGTGGACACACAAGTGATGTGATAGAGCGCACATGAAATATCTAATTCAACTAACATAATGATGATAAATCCATGCATGTGAGGCAACAAATGCAGGTCGATGTATCAATCATACCACATAAGTATGGTGTTATCAAAATATTTAAAGGTTGTGTGCATGTAATATGAGCAATAAAGGACGTGATAAAGGGTGCATTGGAGAACCGTCTAAGGAACAATATACCAAAAATTTGTACATTGAATATCATAATATGGTGTTGATATCACCCTACGAAGAATGGTACAAAACATTACGGTAAAGGAAGCCACATTAATGAAAGGCGAATCTAAGTTCAAATCTTTTACAACATCTTGCAATATTGACTCACTAGCACTAAAGCCCCATTACTTATAAATTTGAGCGTGGAAACCATACAATTTCAAGCTTAAGACTATGTATCTCATAGTTACAACATTTGCAACATTACAAGGAGCCAAATTATAATGTTTGAAAAAGCAATGTGATGGAAAATCAAAAGGTGTAATTACTAATAATAATAGTATAGTTGTTCACTATTGAATAAAGTATTGGTCTCATTTTTGGGAAATATACAATGCATCCAAATATGCAATGTGATAATGAACAAGGTGCTAAAGGAAACCCAAGGATGTACATGAACTGATGGCTGGACAGAGGTCGTCAACAGGATGATCATACACATTCTACGCATGTACAACTCAAAGCATCCACACACATGGGATGAGAGGCTCCCCTATGTCCATCACATCTATAACTGCGCTCTCTGCAGCTCAACTAGCCACAACTCTTTTTAGGTGGGCTTGGGATTCCAACCACTATGTCCCATTGATGTGGCCATACCATTTGCAACTACTCAGGCAGATTCGACTCATGTCTAGTCCGAAGTCGACAAGGCAAATAGCTTCATTGAGCACATTCATCACATCCACCAACAGGTCCATGACATATTGGACACAGATAATTCTAAGTATATGTAGAGGCATGATTAACATTGGGTGCCAAACAAGTTCCAGGTGGGCGACAAAGTTTGGCTACATTTGCAGAAGGAGCGCCTCGCTGGGGCCCACCACAAGCTTCGCCCACTCTGATATGCACCATAAACCATCACTAAGGTAGTAGGGGACAATGCCTTCAAGCTCAGTATTCCATCATTCCTTGGTCTGCACCCAATGTTCAAGGTAGACCACCTTCGACCCTACTTTCCACCATTGTTAGACACATCCAACAATGTAGAAAAACTCACACCAACAGAGTTAAACTCAGACTGCATGGAACAAGCCTAAACTATTCGGATCATGGACACACAGATCAAGAACACTTGACAACAAAGGATCCAACTATTTCGAGTTGTCAGAGTAGGCTAACTCCTTCACTAGGGCAAGTCACTCACTAAGGACCAAGTTCAACAAAAGTTTCCTCATCTCATGTAGGAACACAATGCAATGGGGACCATTTCTTCCTAAGGGGGGAGGAATGATCTAGGTGGATATTGGTGGCCACCTGCCTATTCCACTTTGACCCCCACCATTGTTTCTTTCAGTTTTTTAGTTTCCTTAATTGTAGCATAGTTTACTATTTTTGGAAATTTTTCGGGTCGTGAGCTTCCGGAGCTGTTTTGAGGCCCTAAACGATGTTTTTTGGGAAAACTATTGGTGACAAAGATGACTTTTCAACTTGATATTAATTGTCATTTGTTGTAGTCCTCGGATATATCTTTCTAACGAGGTATCATGTGCATCAAACGAAGATCATATGCCAAAGTTACGACCCCAAAAGTTGATGTACCAACTTACCCCAATGGGACCCATAGTTTGATGTTTCATCTCCTAGGGTTAGGTTTTTGGATGTTTATAGTTTTCCATTGTTTCTCAATAATAAATAGGCCTTCAAACCTCATTGTAACATAGTTCAGAGGCATGTAGCCACCACATCTCTTCTCAAAGATAAGCTACCATTGCCCGAGCTAGTTTATTTCCATTCTATATGTAAGCATATTTTAGTTCTTTGATATTAATGAAATGAAGTTTCATTTCCACTGCATCTCTGTGTGTATGGTTATATCTGTAATTTGTTGCGTTCCTATTTAAATTTGGATTATTAAATGACATAAAGATACTTGTCTCGCAGCTTCTATTATGCCATGCTCCCCACCAATTCTAAATGATACACTATGAATTCGTGTCAAGAAACAAATCACTAAGCATGATGTGGGTACTATATGTTACCTAACACCTCAAGATTTGTACTGCCACATGTCATCTATTTTGGCCATATCAAAATACATAAATCGTGTATTGCAACTACCATGTTTCCTTATTTTGGAGCGATATGTCATCACTCTGCACATTATGCTTTCCATAATGGCTACTGCTAACTCAGGTTAATTAAAAAGTGTAAACCATCAATTTTCACGTTAGTTGACACACATATTTTACTTGCCACAATGGCTACTATTAACTCAAGTTAATTAAAATGTGTAAACCATCAATTTTCATGTTAGTTGACACACAGATTTCACTGTTTTGTGGCAAAATATGTTTTGTTTAATTGATTGTGTAGAGTTTTGTTTTATTTGAAATGTAACAAGCCTGTCTATATTACTTTTTTTTTCTTTTTTCTAATAATGTGTTGATGGTGCTGGACCCACTAACATGTCATAGGATCTCCCAGGTAGGAAGTCCTAACTAGACCTCAGACCGTTTGGAGTAGGAGTCCCAACAATGGGTAGTACAATATCACCTTGACTGCGGTTGTGTGTAGAGATAAGTAAGATGTCCTTGTTGGTGTGACCTTGCAGCAAGTCAAGGAAGGTGCATGAAAGGCTCTAACACACAGAAGGGGTAGTGAGTGTGCCCCTTAGAAACCTGTGATAACATGCAGCTTGAAGGGGAACACATGAGTAGAAAGAGATCATGAGATGGAAATCAAGATAGACGATGATCCAAAGTGATGGATTATACCAACAACACACTTCGATAAGATTCATGCAAACACATACATAATAGTCCATACATACATGTGTAAATTACAACTACATACATCATTAAAGTAACTAGGATAGCCGAACTACAATAACAATATATGCATGAAACATGTTGGCTCTGTTATATTAAAAGAATGAAAGATCCAATCATACATACAACCATCACTTCCACTAGCCCCAATAGTGAAACATTACAGTCACTACCGCTTGCTCCTCCAAAGAGATGTACTAGCTTTGCACTGTGGAGAAGCCAAGGCTCATTACAATACACTCCAAGATTTCTCTAAATTATACCTATAGTAATCTTGGCTCCCAAAAGATTGTACAATGAGTTATGAGGTTCTATAAATAGAAAATGGTGGGGTGACCCTTGACATTCCCCTTTGTGACTCTTCAACTGCCCTCATGACACTTCAACTTACACATGACTGTTACATTCCACTATTGAGACTTGGTATTTTACTTTTACAACATGGTTACATTGCAATCTGCACATATACCCATGTGAGACCAAAGTGGGCTTGAGTAAGCCATGAAAGACATCACTAAGACTTGGACAGTTGTGGAAAGACTAACTCTTTGATATCCTCTCGATGATCGATGGTGGCAAACTGATGTCAAGCTTGGTAGTCTGTTATGGTGTCCATGTGCTCTGTGGTGACATCCTTCTGAAATTGAACTCGTGCCTCCGTTGCATCTAGGTACACTGATTTGACACCTCTGTCCAACTCGTCGGATAGTATGTGCATCATAGTCTTGAGTGCATTTGGACCAGCAACATCTATTGCATAGTCTCTGTGCTCATCTGCAAGTCTGCACTAGTGGATATGTGCATCAACTGATCGACGTACATGTCCAACTCCAAGCGGACTTGGATCTTTGCCTTTGTCTCGGTGAGTGTGCCAATGGATGGGATCCCATGTGTGCACACAATGACATCCATGCTCCTGAACACACGTGCATGTGAAGCCTGCAAGCTGGTGATGAGATGCAGGAGTTCCTCATAGTTCTGGATCTAACTCCAGATGCGTGCCTTCAACTCTACCGCCTTTGGATTCATCATCTTTGGCAAGTGCAATGGGGATCATTTGTAACTCATTGTCCATATTTTCATGTGATCGAAAATAGTGTGTATGTCTAACAAGATGTGTGCTCTCCTAGCACAACGTTTCTACCAACTATTAAAATGGAAAACTAACTTATGCACAACGACGAACCTGAAGTACAACTTCTGCATGACTTTCTTAAGAGATGATACTTCATCAAGTATCACTTTCCTCAACACTTCTCTATGAATGTTGTAACTTTTTCTTCTCCCTACTTGGCTGCTTGTAGATCCTTAGCCATGCACTCATTCTCAGCTGTCAAGAATTTAACACTCGAGCTGGTGGCTTTGGCATATGCCTTCATAGCATCAGCCAATGTAGCAGGATGTCTGTGCACATCGTACATGATCACTCACTCTTCAAACTACACAGGAGATACATGAACATCAGGAGTGGGCACTTTGCGCGACTGCACAACTCTGTGTTGTGACTCGTCGAAAGATATGTTGTAAACATCCGCTTCCTCAAGGATTTCAGTGTCTCCTTGATTGGTTGGGACTTGCTCTGCTTTCGAATCTGGTGAAGTCGGTCGGGCAACCTCTTGGTGTTGAGGCATGAGGTCAGTGTCCTGATCTAACTCGAGTTGAACCATATCATGTCCATCTACTACAACATCAGTTCCATCTTTTGAGAAAAGTCCTGCTCCTGCGACTGCTCACCTTGTTTGCAATGTTCTAGCTGTTCGGATGAATCAATAACTTATGTAGGTGCAGTTTCATCAATGTGTGCATGCTTCACCTCCTATTGTTCCTATCCCTGCTACGCTTCCTTCTCTCTTCTACACAGCTCTTGTTCTTCCCTGACTTGCTGCTTCAACTCCTACAACTCCTTTTCTACTTCTTCCAGCTTCTGCTTCTCTCTTTTCCTTTGTGTGGTCCTCTTGTCGCCTCTTTGCCTCAATCTCCAAAGCTTATTTAAGCACAAGTGGATTTTCTTTGAACTTGCAACTTTTCTCCACCTATGTGATGTCCGCAACCTTCCTCTTGCCTTTGTCAAGCGCAAGTTTGTTACCTTCTACTGCTCCTGATGATGCTGCTCTCTGAGACATTGCTGCCTTCTACACTGCTAACCATTCTACATCCATGTTGACCAATTCATTGAGCCTTGAGAAGTGATAGCAGTATATCCATGGGTCTTCCTCAGGCCAGTGACACGTCCCGTGGATCCAAGGATAATACACTCTTGCAAAGTATTCCTTCACTAAGAAATGCGGGTCATATGGATTGAAAATTTTGGTGCCGAAGGTGAACCTCTTGAATTTCTCCGTCTCGACCTTAGCATGTTTTATATTATGGATCTCATACTACCCGATATACAAAGGAAGAGCGGGCCAAGGTGCCTTCCTCTTCCTATGCAATCTCGCTGACAACCATGTCGAGATGTGATATGAAACCTATTGCATGACCAACTTATCCATGGAAAACTTCGATAAACACATGAGGAACCTTCTCTGCGCTATATATTCAGATGAAGGTGCCAAGTGGCGAGGCATAATAATCTGCTATGTAAATCAATGCCTCCATATTTTCTTGCAACATGCAAGGCGGTTCTTGTTCAAAGATCATCATGTACACCGGGGCGACGAAGTGGTCTGATAGTTGTATTATAACTCCACAAAAGCTGCATCCAGAGAATAACCTACAATAAGTGTGCATAGAGGTTTCTGAAGGTGTCCATGCCCAACCCAAGCTTGGGAACTACTGATGGGCACAGATTGCATCAGGTATGTAAGCAGACATGAAAACCTTTGCCTGCTGACCCTTGGGCGAATGTCAGGCTTTTGTTACTTGTTCCTTCAACCTGAGAGCTAACATGTCGAACCAGTTAAAAGGTCTTCCTTTGTTCACCAGCTGATCCAACACAATCACCCAACTCTGCGGGAATGTTTATGTACTCTCTTGGCTGTATAAGTGGCATGCGAAGATGACCAGGAGCTAATATGCCTTCCACAGTATCCTTGTCTTGTACGCTTGGTTTGGTGTTGTCCTGAACTTAGATGGCCCTTTCACAGAGCTCTTTAAGATGTCTCTTGAGTTTGCACTACTAATGGGTTTGGTGAAGGGTGTATCCATCATGATCACCAGCTGCGGAAAGTGATACATCGCCCGAAAGTCCTTTTCCCTGAAGGTAGAAAGTTCTCTTCTACTGACACTGCTCAACACCATTGTCTTTGTATTAGTATGCGAGACAATCCAGTGGATCATGTCCGCACATGGAAACGCGGGATACCTACATGCAATCTGGTACAAGCCAGACTTGTGTATGTTTACATAGACTCTGCGATACTCCAAATTCTCCTAAGATCTTCCTGAAAAGGTTTCATTGATGTCCTTCCATTTCATCTTGATCTCCTTATCTATGAACAACTTAGCGTCTTCATAGATGGGCAAGCTCATAGACACTTTCTCGACTGCATCTCTAGTTGCACTGTCAACGGTGTCCTTTGACCCTGCTCTCTTGGAAGCCATTGTACCTGTGTTGCTAAGAGATGGACGAACACCTATGATACCTAGAGACAGAGAAAAACTCATGGAAAACAATCTTTCAGTTGAAAACCAAAAGCAACTTGAGGACTGACATGCAACACACCTGACGACTGACTGGAAGGTTTGTGCAATTTTCACCAGGAGGCTGGGAGACTAACTTCGAGAACTACCAGTCTATACTGTCACTGAGGTGAATGACTGTTGAAACTGCGTAGAGCACAGTCCATCTTAGCCTGTTGAGGACTGAAATTGTGCATTGTGCAGTTTTAGTAAGCTTGGTTGCAACCCGGTCAAACTGCATATGTGCAATTCTGGGGGCCAACGAGGCACTTCCTCTCAAAATTGCGCAGAGAAAGCCTAGGAGGCTAGTGTTGGGCAAGCTCTGCGCAATTCCTAGGAGGAAGGCAAAGCCTTCACTCTCATAAATGTGCAGTGCAAGCCGAGAAAGGCAAGGTCCAGGCCAAGGCATCCCAGACCCGCCGACAGGCAATTGAAAACATGTAAAGGCTGAATGCATGTCCAAAGTTGAGCGCAGACAAGAGTGAATGATCATGCATGCAAACAATGAGTGCAGGATTCAGTAAATGGGAAGATAAGTAAGTGTGTGGAGTGAGACGCCGCAATGGCGACCGTTAGTGCAGAAACAATGTCATGAATGCGACAGCAGTGAGATGTAATGGAAAACTTGAAACAATGCTTCTACAAGCTAACATGCATTAAAATGATAGCAAGTGTTCAACACAACCAAGAAAAAAACACTCACACAAAATGAAATACAAAAAGCGACAAAAAAGCAGCAAAATACATGAAAACCGGACTTACTCAGAAAAAGCTGAGTTGAGTGTGTCGCATGCTCCTAGATGCGATGTGGGATGCCAGAGCTCCAAGATCGAAATGAAGAATGAGATCTGAAGCGTTGAAAAAATAAGTTTGATAAGATCGAGGCTTATGACGCGCATGCCACAAATCTAGGAAGAAGTGACACTTAGCGGGAGGTTTCTAAAAATACTTTTGCATGTAACCTCCAGCTGCTAAAAATGGATCCCTAAAATCTAGGGATGTTTTCTTCTTTTTTCTTTTTACTTTTTTTGCAGCCCATGCATGCAAATCAAGATTCCTTAGTCCTGGAGGGAACCGGTCAACTTGGGAGCACATGCAATTGACTGCAATCCTTGGAGTGACTTTTGCATAGTTTCTAGGTTGAGTGGCTCTAGCTGCCCCTCAAGCTTTGCGCAATTTTTGGACTGAAGCCAAGGCTGTGAGCCAGATCTGTGAAAATTTTGAGATCAAGCCAAGTGATGGGTTGCTCTGCACAATTTTCAAAGGGAAGGTTGCTTGCTTGCTCTAAGCATTTCTAGAGAGTAGCAGGCTGCCTTGAAGTTCTACACAATTCTTGAGAAGAAGGCTAGTTCCCCTCTAGATCTGCGCAATTTCCCAAGTGAGCACAACACCCAGAAAATGACCAAGTTTCGGGATGTCAGCTTGCAGGTGGAAGGAAAACAAGCTAGCAAACACAAGTTGATAAGCCATTGAAACTCAACTGAAGCATATGTACCTAGATAGTGCAATACATGCTGCTAAGGATGGTTGGTAGGGAGGCTCCAAATAACATAATGTTAATATTTTTTTATGTTTTGAATTATGAATTTTTTTTGTATTATTATAATATAAAGAAAAAAAAAAACTAAAATAACGTGTAAAATAATATTTATAAAAAAAAAAAATCAAATTAATATGAATAAATGAACATAATGTAGTCATACAATATCAGCAAAATATCATTAAGAAGATATATAATATATATATATATATAGATATATATATATATATATATATATATATAATATATTAATTGCATAAAATATATATTATTTTTCAAAAAAAATATAGTATTATCATCATTGTTTTGTTGATTTTTGAAAATCTTTCGAAAAAGTTCCTCGAGATAAGCTATAATAAAGACTCGAATAGATAATGATTTCTCTCGAGTTGAGGATTGTCGTGATTTGGCTATACGAGAATGTTGTCGGTAAGCTTAAGACCACCAAGGCTTGGTCTAAAGAAATTAAATGCAATATCAGCATTATGAAAAGGTGCCCCCTATCCCATACCCTTTTTAGCATTTACATTGATAAGCTAGAAGAGTGTTTGGAAACTACAAGATGCAATGGCCCCAAGCTTGTTAGTATGTTCATTACTCTTCTCCTTTATGTTGATGATATCTTCCTCCTAGCCAGAAGCCATCATGATCTCGACAAGAAACATAAAATCTTCCATGATCATTGCTCCAGGATGGGTATGACCCTTAATGCAAACAAGACTAATGTCATGATAATTAAATCCAAAAAGATCAATCATGATAATTTCATTTATGATAACAATTACTTGGATAAGTTTTCTTCATACAAATATTTAGTTATTGACATTAATCATCAACTCAACTAGAATTATAACATTAAGAAAAAGATTATTGGAGGATGGAAAACTTATTATGAGCTTGAAAACAATTTTAAGTCGATTGACCTTTAGGTTTGGAGTAAAAAATAACTCCTCTTTGAGACTCTTGTCAGCTCTATTATTTTATATGGTTGTGAGGTTTGGGGTTCTAGTATATCTAGAGAATCATGAAAGAAGATTGAATTAAGAAATTTATAACCTACAACCTTAAGATTAAAGGAAATACTCCCTATCCTATCCTCTTGACTGAAGTTGGCCTTTCCCCCATTGAAAACATGGTTATGTTTAGGTATCTGTTGTATAATAAGAATTTTTACAACATGGAAGCCAAGAAGTTCCCCAAATTTTCTTCTAAATGTAGTCGAAACCCCAACCTCCAGCTCCAGTGAGACTGGCACAAGGATGTCCAAGCTTGGCTTCATCGTTGTCCGATAAAGGATGACATCATCTTGGAGAATAAGGATAATATTAAAAATACTATTACTTCCAAATTTAAGGATAAGTTGTGGGATGGTAAGGAGATAGAGGGGAAAAGGAAGTTGATATATTATAAAGAGATAATCAACCCCTCTCTCAATAACTAGAATTACGTTTTCCTTGGCCAATCCTAATAAGAAAATGAACATTGTGAAGATAAGAAACAATTCTCATGTGATTCAAAGTGAAACTAGGTGTTGGTCTATTCCCATAACACTTTGGGATGAACGAATTTGTCACCTTTTTTATACTAGGAGGGTTGAAGGTCAAAATCACTTTCTCTTGGATTACTGGGTTCTTACTCACATTTATTTCCATTTCTAAAACATTTGTCACACTACCAACCTTCTCGACTTGTTAAGCAAAACTACTGTGATTTAGGAACGTTTATTCCCCTTCTTTTTTATTATAGAAATAAAATATTAAAGATTATGAATTAATCTGTTACTTTCTTAAGATCCAACAGAACCACATTAGTCTTGTAGAAGTTAATCATCATCATCTAATATATTTAAAAAATAAAAAAAATAAAAAATTAATAATAAGAAATAAAATATATTATTAAATTTAAAAAATAATAATATTAATAAAAATATATATTAAATTTTAAAAAATAAATAATATTATAAAAAAATAAATTTTAATAAGAAATAAAATATATTACTCAAATTAAAAAATAATAATATAATTAATAATAAATTTAATGTGAATTAGAAATTATCTACAAAAATAAAAATAAGATTTTTTTTTATAGATTAACACTTTTTCATAATATAATATTTAAAAAAAAAAAAAAAAAAAAAATAAAAGAAACCAAACTATATTATTGAATTTAATAAAAAATAATAAATTTAATGTGAATTATGAAATCATTTATACAAATAGAAATAGGATAATGTTTTATAGCTTAACATTTTTTCATAAATTAAATTGAAAGTATTATGAATGAAGCAAAAAACACTACATGACATTTAAAATACCATCAATCTACAATTCATTATTTTATTTTATATCGATAACAATAATAATCTCATATAATGAGCGAAAGGGGAGTTATATATGTGGATGAGGGAGCGCGACCACGCAACCAAAATTAGGGTTTCCCATGAAGTACCATCCCTAAATCCCAAAGGTCAGTAAAAGAGATCCCACGGGACTAGGGTCCATGGCTAACATCCAAAATAGGTCTAGGGGACAAGAGCATAGACCTAGCCCACACTTTCCACTGAATCCCCCCATCAATCCATGCCCAAAAGTTTCCATGATAAATAAACTACAATACTCACTTACCAAATGACAAGGTGTACCTTTAGGTTTGGGAGGACCACCTTCAAACATACGATCATGACAAATGGGTGAGGGACCACATGGTTGGCTCAGGTGGCAGAGGAGTGGCACAATGAGCGAGTTGGTGGATGTAAGGGGTTGTTGGCTTCCGACTGAGGACCATATTCTAGGAAAAAACATTCTAGGGATATCACGCACAAAATGGTGGGTAACAAGACCCATGTCCTTCATCTCAAATTCCCTTGCAAGGTCCTCCTTACAATCGCTAATCAACTACTCATCACCTATTAATATTAAATCATCAACATATAAAACAATGATAAGCAATTACCTTCTACCAAAATATGATAAAGGTTTGAATCCACTTCACTTTTGGTGAAGCCCAAACCAGTGAGATAATTGTCGATCATGGTGTACCAACCTCAGGGTGCCTATTTGAGACCGTACAATGCTCACTTGAGTTTGCACACATGAGGCTCCTGATAAAATTTCTCACCTTCTAGTCTCGATGTACAACTCCTCCTCAATAACACCATTGATAAATGTTGTTTTTACATCCGTTTGGTGGATCTTCCACCCCATCTGCGTAGCCAGTGCAAAAAATGATCTAATGGATGAATACCTTGCTATGGGAGAAAAGGTTTCCTCATAGTCAATTCCCTCAACTTGAGAGAATCCTTTGGTCACAAATTTTTCCTTATATTCTCTATGCTTCCTTCTACTGCATGCTTAACCTTGAATATCCATATTTAACCCACAACTAATTTATCTGATTGTCTTGGGAGCACTTCCCAAACAATGTTCTTTGAAATGGATTCATATTCTTCTACCAATGCATAAAGCCAAACAGGTTTCTCAATGGCTTCCTTGAAAGAGGATGGCTCAATATCTACAATCTCAGTCATTAGAGCTATGTAGTGAGTCTACCTCTAAGGTGACCTCATTTTCCTGCCCAAATTTGGATGAGCTCCCACATTCTCCCTCGCATCCTACGCCAATCTATCAAATTCCCTAGTTCTTTTCATGTCTTCTCTGGATTGTTTTATTTGAGTGGATGTCTCCACTCTCTTCTCCTCTATTGTTGGTTGCTTCACAACTTCCTGAGGCTGATCCTTTGGAGCTAAAAGCTCCTCTTCTTGTGGGATCTGAAGCTACCTCTTAAGAGAGCACTATATCGATTTCTCCTCATCAAAATTTACATCCCTTTGCACAACTATCATTCTGAAGGAAGGTAAGTACACCTAGAAGTTGTGTGGAGTTTTGGTCTAACACAAAAAAACTCCCAAATCTGTTGTTGGCTCAAGCTTCTTCCTTGAATCTTTGGAGACCTTGCAATAATAGAGGTTCCAAAAATCCTGAAGTGAGACACATCTGACTTTCTCCCCAATAAAGCCTCCTCTGGTGCAATCATACCAAGAATCCGATGACGACTTTGGTTCTGCAAGTAGACTGTTGTGTTACATGTCTATGCACAAAAATGCAGTGGTAGGCCTTAGTCATGTAGCATAATTATCTTTTCTCCAATAATGCTACGGTTCTTTCTCTCAACTACCCCATTTTTCTGTGGGTTTTGGGGTGTTGTCAACTCTCTTTGAATGCCTTATTTTGCATAGAAATCTTTGAATTCATTCGAGACATGCTCACCTCCATTGTCACTCCTGAGAGCCTTCACCTTCTTGTTGTTCTCTTTCTCAACTAGCGCATTGAATTCTGCAAACTTTGAGAATGTCTCATCCTTCTTTTGCATGAAAAATATCCAATACTTGCTTGAGATATCATCATTAAAAATGACAAAATATTTATGTCTGGTAATGGAGGTTGTCGAGAAAGGTCCACAAACATCAAAGCAGACTCTTTCCAAGACTGCATGTGCTTTGTTTTATCGATCATGGAATGTGGATTTTACATACTTCCCCAAGGTATTACCTTTGCAGAAATCCTACTTCTCAAATGCTCCTTTAGGGAGGCCAGTGATTATTTGCTACATAATCTTTAAGGCACCATGATGCAAATGTCCCAATATCTTGTGCCAAAGTTCACCGACATCGCGACTTTTCACTTTCTCTACCTTACTTCTTAATGCAACACAATCTTCCACATCAAGTGTATGCAGGTTCTTCACATGAACTTCGATCTTCTTCACCTGTCCAGTGGCTATGTGTCTCAAGTATGCTTTCCCTTTGTTGAAGATCACATTATAACCATGGTCTTTCAAAACTATTAAAACTATGAGATTCTTTTTTAGGCCTGGAACAACCATGATATATTTTAGGTGAAGAGGGGATTCCTACTCCCTCTTAAATGTTAATATACCAATATTGATAGCATTGTACCTTTCGTTGTCCCTAAGCTTAATATGCATATGGAGATCTTTCTCCTCCAGGGCACTGAAAAACTCTCTACACCATGTCATGTGGAACAAGGCACTGGATTCCAAGTACCACACACTCCCCATCACAATGCCATCCATGCATATGATAAGGGTGAAGTCAAGCTCAAACTATGAGGCCAAAGCTTCAACTACTAGTCCTGTTGAGTTCTTCTTGCTAGACTTTTTGTGTGGACACTTCGTAGCATAGTGCCCAAATTCATGAAAATTGAAGCATTTTATTTTGGACAAGTATTTCTTCTTGCCCCCTTGGTTAGATTCTTGTTTGGTTTTATATTTCTTCCCTTTGCCCTTCTTTCCCTTTCCAACCAATGCAAAAGTTTCTTCATCCTCACCCTTGGATGAACTTCCATCTTTGGTATTTTTCCTAATTTCTTCTTGTACCAAATAGGACCACAAGTGTTCCTAATTCGGTAATTTATCCCTCCCATTCACCAATTCCTTGTAGTTATGCCATCTTTTGGGAAGGCCTAGAAGAGCTAGGCTCACCAGGTCATCTTCTGCAACATTCACACCAACCCCACCAAGCTTGTCCCGAACTTCTGTAAATATGGTGAGATACCAAGGAATAGTATCATTCTTTTGCATGTTGATGTTTCGAAGTTTGTCTTTGAGGTCCAGTTTTCTATTATCACTATTATTCTCGAACATCTCTGTCAGTGCCTTCCACATTGTGAAAGGAGTTTCTCTCCAATGGATATTTGAGACAATGTAGCCTTGCACTCCCAACAAGATTATTCTCCTCGCCTTAGCTACATATTTCTTCCATTGGGCTAGGTTTCGGGCTTCCGATTCGGCCAATTTTGCAACATCTGTCTTGATGTATTCTACCAAGCCATTGTCATCAAGCACCACCTCCATGCGATCCTTCCATGCAATGAAATTAAAGTTTCCTTTTAAGGCATACTCTAGTCTCAGTCCATTGAAGTCCATTCTCCCAACTTTGAAGAGATCATGCTACATTGAAGCTGCAAATTCAAATCTCTTGAGAAACAACTTTGAAATTCTTGTTCTAATGTGAATCCTGCTTTGATACCATGTAGAAATTTGGTGATATAATTGCAACTTCTCGAGAAATTTTAATCTAAATCAAGAGATGAAATTCTACTCTATTGCTCTGTGGAATTAAATTCACAATTTAGAACAACAATCACAAACATTAATAAATAACACACATGCACAATATTTTTATTTTGGAGGAACCCAATTGGGAAAAATTCCTCAAGTCTCTTTTTATTAATCAAATGAATAGAGGGTTATTACAATTGTTGGCTCTATTTGATCTCAAACTACAAGTGAATAATCTATCTCTATGCTTAAAGAGAAGCTTTGATCCAGAATGTCAATTTCTACCTCTGCTTGAGCCTCTATTTCCTTGCGCAAATCCTAGAGAATTAACTCCTATTTTTTAGTAATTTTCCTCCAATTGATTGCGCAATTCCCAAGGTTTGATCATCTAACTCCATGCCACACATGTACACTCAAACTAGTTTACAATTGCTGGTTACACTGCCTTGGAATCTCCACCATAGATGGGAACTCGAATTCTCTTCATGCACTAGTTATTCTATGTTGATTGATCAGTTAACTGGATGATCACTGAGTTAGACTTTTGTCCCATTGCACAACTGACCTTCCACTAGTTCCTCCAACTGTTAGAACTAGTTTAACTGAACTCAACTGGATAAAACTGAATTTGATTACCAAAATTTAGCAATCACACGTGCTTAACTGAGCTCCAAGCCCTCTAACTTGAATTTATTGAGCTAATTGAGTGGCAAGAGCCATGTCACACAAGTTAACTCCCTCCAAGTTGTTTGTTGATGTGGAAATTCGAATTTTGTCAATTTGACTAAGGCAAATTCAAATTGAGACTTTCTTGGTACACTATTCCGCATTTACTACATCTCATGTAATTCTTTGTAAATAGATGGTGTACCAAATAGAGAATCTGATCATTAGCTCGTGTAGTCCTCATAATTTTAAAATTTTTCTTTATAAGAAGGCAAAGCCTTCTTCTCAGAAAATTGTAATCCTTTTTAGCACATCCTTTATCCTTTAACTAGTTCCACATAATGAAAGTAAATTAAATATTTTATGCAACTACATATTGATTTTGGCATCATCCTTTCAGTTAAATTATTTTTTATGTCTATATGGATCGCTTGTGATAGATGACACTTTTTGAACGTTAGTTTCCATCAAGTTCTTACTTGTTGACGAAAGAATTTAGGATTTAATTAAGTATTTTCAAGTAGATTTTAAGATAGTCTTCCTGAGGTGACCACCTTTATTCCCTTGCTTCTGACATCTTTTCTCATATGGGCATTTGTTCTTTTATTTCTCTCTAAACATTAACTTATATATATGAGCTAAGTAAACAAAAATATGAGATTAAAACTTTTACTTTAGACATACTTACATATTTCTTGAAAAAAAATTGGAGCTATTGTCACCCCATTCCATAATGTGTTACCTTTTATTATTGCTAGCTTTGAGTATTGGATAAGCTATAATCATAGTCACTTACCTTTTTTCCTATTTCATTATAGAGGTATCTCAGCTTCTTTGTCATCCTCATTCACAACAAGTTGATGACTAAGCAGATAAGATGGAGTACCTTAAATGTGCCATAAAGTGTACATCTATAAGCTACGAGTTTCTCACAATTCTCAATTGAACTTTTTATTTCATACCCTTTTGTGTGTTGAACTTCGGCCTTTGGTGTCATAATGATTGTCGATTTATTTCTTGATGTAGGTTGTCCAACGCTTCTTCTTGTAGCACTGAAACAATAATACTTGGGCTTCATCTTCCATTTCAATTTTGGACTCTAAACAAGAGTGCACATTTCATTAGCTTGTGTTCTCTCATTTATTTTGACTTGGAGAGCATTTAAATGAGAATAACCCACTACAATTTCTTCTTACTACCAATTGTTGCTTTCAATACAACAGTAACATTAAAATGACTTTCATTGGATTGGTATTCTTTGTATCTTTTGTGTCTTTGAGCTTATTTAGCCTAGATCTTTTCGTGTCTTTGGCCTAAACAATGCAACAATGCGAGAACTATGCAACATGAATAAAAAAGAATCATTATCCAAATTTAATAAGGTTTCATTTGCTTAAGCCATAAAAACATTATCATTCCACCATTACTCTAGTACAAATGTTTATGACTTTCCATTAAGGTTTGAAAATATGTCTAACACCTAACTCTTCGTTGAAAAAATGTGACGGTTAATTCCATTTAAATGTGAAATGACCTCCAATATACACATTAACCATAACAAATTTGATTACCCTTAATTATTGATGTTAATACTTAAAATGCATGGATTAATTCTCTGATTGTAAGATTAACATTAATGTTGTGCCACGACGGGAAGTCACTTTCGTTATATAACATAAGACATTTATTTTTCTATTAATCCTTGAATTTAGAGCACCATGATGAGTTGTTCTCGCTGCTAACATGGACAAATGATATAGAACACACAATGATGTGTTAATTGGAAAAGGACTAGCATTAATGCTTATGTTAAATGACATAAAGATCCTCATCTCGCAGCTTCTATTAGGCCATGCTCCCCACCAATTCTAAATGATACACTATGAATTTGCATCGAGAAACAAATCACTAAGCCTAATGTAGGTACTATACTCCACCCGACACCTCAAGCTTTGTACTACCACATGTCACCTATTTTGGCCATATCAACATGCATAAATCAGTATTGCAATTACCATGTTTCCTTATTTTGGAGCGATATGTCATCACTCTCCACATTATGCTTGCCACAATGGCTACTACTAACTCGAGTTAATTAAAAAGTGTAAACCGTCAATTTTCACGTTAGTTGACACACATATTTTACCGTTTTGTGAGAGCGATTTGGAAAAATGACACATAAACTCAATCAACCTCCCACAACATGGATTAATACATATTAAACAATTAATTAAGGCTTAATCTTATGATTAATAAAATCTCCCATAGCAGTAAAAGTTTCCTCGGCATTTATTGGGAGAATCGACATGTGATCGAGACATCATTTGAGTGCCTAATAGCATTTACCGTAAAGAATTATGTAATAATTACTAGTTGTAAACACATGAAGAAGGTGTAGAGGGCTCTGCAATCAATATTTGTCATAGTAGATTGTGGAAATAGGAGGTGCACCATGTAAAAAATCCATTTTCAAGTAAGGACAAAATGTAGACCCTACACTTAGTCATGCTAGCATACCAATAAATTCCGAAAGAGGCAGGGACTATGTTGCTATGTAGTTATCCCACTTCTTTAATTGATTGTGTAGAGTTTTGTTTTATAATATTGCTTCTTGTTTCTTTTTTTTCTTTTTTCTAATAATGTTAATAATTTTTAATGTTTTGAATTATGATTTTTTTTGTATTATTATAATAAAAAAGAAAAGAAAATTAAAATAATGTGTAAATAATTATTTTATTAAAAAATCAATTAATATGAATAAATGAACTAATGTAGTCATACAAAATATTAGTTCAGAGAATTGGTTATATATATGCAAAATTGCATAAACTTATATATTATTTTCAAATAAAAATATAGTCTTATCGTCATTGTTTTGTTGACTTTCGAAAAATTTCAACAGAGTTCCTCGAGATAAGCTATGGTAAAGATTCGAATAGATAATGGTTCCTCTCGAGTTGAGGGTTGTTGTGATTTGGCTATACGATAATGTTGTCTCTAAGCTTAAGACCGCCAAGGGTTGGTCTAAACAAATTAAATGTAATATCGACATTATGCAAGGGTGCCCCCTATCCCATACCCATGGCATTTACATTGATAAGCTAGAAGAATTTTTGGAAGCTATGCGGTGCAATGTCCCCAAGCTTGTGAGTATGGTCATTACTCTTCTCTTTTATGTTGAGGATATCATCCTCCTAGCTAGAAGTCATCATGGTCTCAATAAGCAACATAAAATCCTCTTTGATCATTGCTACAAGATGGGCATGGGAAATTTTGGGGGCTAATATTCGCAAGTGGCTAAGTTTCCATGTTTTTTCCAAAAAAAAAGATTCATTAATTTCCATTTTTTCTAAAAAAGTATTCCTCCAAATTTTATAGTATAAAATTATTTTACTTCAAAAATTGCGAAAATTTTATATAAAATTATTTTACCTTAAACATACTACATTGGTGTTTATAGAAGTTAATCATCATCTAATATATTTAAAATAAAAAATAAATTTTAATAAGAAATAAAATATATATATTAAATATAAAAAAATAATAAATTTAATGTAAATTATTAAGAAATAAAAATATATATTTTTTCTGTAAATTAACATTTTTTTCATAATATAATATATTTAAAAAAATAATAATAAAAAAGTCAAATATATTATTGAAGTTAAAAAATAACAATATTAATCAATAAAAAATTTAATGTGAATTATGAAATCATCTATAGAAATAGAAATACGATAATCTTTTCTGATTTAACATTTATAATTCCTGATAAAGCTTTTTCTACTTTTAAAACTTGAAAAGAAACCAGTTACAATAATTAGCTGTCTCGGAGACTTCAACATAGATGCTGCTCTCTGAGAATGCACATTTCAGCAGATTGCACATTTCCAGTCATTGCTCATAAATCAGGGCGAATACTATTTCCAACCCTATAGAAACATAAATGCTCTCTGATATGCAAAAAAAATAATGCTCGTCCTCTCTCCATGCTCCATTTATTTGTTCACATGCTGTGGGTCAAAAGGCGAGCGCTATTTCCATCCCATGTCAGAGGGGATTGGAAATAACAATCGCCGTAAGTCATGACGCTGGTGCATCGCATAAAGCCACTGTGTACTTCACGCCAGCTGCCGCTGTTTCTGTGGTTGCCCGTGTAGTTGTCCAAGATTCTAAGGTACTTTCCGCAGATTGCGCATTTCCGGTACTTATTAATAATCTCAACATCAATCTCTTCTGGTGCATCGTATACAGCCACGCTACACTCTTCAAGTTGTGTCAGCTGCCCCAGGCCCTCTATTCTTTTTAACTTACAACACATATCAACCCCGATCGTCTTCAAAGATATTAACCTTTCAAGACACGGCAGCTCCTCCAACTCTTTACACCCGTTGATGTGTAGTGTTTGAAGGTTTGTAAGATTATAAAGCCCTTCCATTTTCCTCACCTTAGGACAGGCCTACAAAGAGAAGAGATCGTGTTCAAAGATATTAAGCTTTCAAGACACAGCAGCTCCTCCAACTCTTTACACCACTTGAATTCCAATTTTTGAAGGTTTTTAAGATTATAAAGCCCTTCCGTTTTCCTAACCTTATCGCAAATACTAAAACTGAGCTTTACGAGTGTCGGTGGCAGTGCTCCAACCTCCACCAGATCATTGCAATATGAGATATGGAGATGTTTAAGGCTGGGACAAACACCCTCAACCAAACATATCTCCGATATTTCTGTTCTCTGCAGCTCTAAGTATTCCAGTCGGGACACTGCTCCTTCCACCCCGCTTTTCAATGGCAGCTCGCGTATCGGACAGGATCTTACTGTTAACTTTACCAGGTTGCTCAATTTCTCCATTTCTGCCGGTAAGGACTCTATTCCACATTCTTCTATATTCAACTCTGACAGCTGAGTCAGCAGTCCCAACGAATCGGGCAAAGATTTCAGTTCTCTGCAACAGACGAGCTCCAAGTGCTTCAATCTGCTCAGGTGACCCAGCGAACATGGCAGTTCTTTCAAGGAATAGCTTCCCACATAAAATACTTCCAGATTCCTGAGCTTTCCGATATCGTCAGGCAATTCTTGTAAATCTGTACACAGCAGATTTAATTCTTCCATGGACTGTTGATGTGTAACTTGCCGAGGCAAGATTTCCATACGAACAAAACTCAAATTTAAATATTCAAGAGAACGGACATTTGCAAATGTTTCATCCGATATGGTCAACTCTGAGCACCCGTGGAGATTCAGATATTTAAGGCGAATTAAAAATGGCGAAGGAATTTGGAAGCATTTGCAAACAACTCCCAAAACCACTGAGATCAAGGTGCACGAGATTGGTTAAGCAACCAAAGGAATCTGGAAGCATTTGCAAACCCGAGTTAGAGAGATAAGGTGTTGGACATTTTTTAAGAACCCAAAAGAATCTGGAAGCATTTTCAAGCGTTGGGAATTCCAAAGATCGAGGTATTTCAGGGAGTGCAAATCACAAAATTCTTTTGGTAACAATTCGAGACCACGAGAGTTCACCACAATCTTTTCTATGTGCTTCAGCTGACCAATGGACTTTGGAAACTCGAAAAGAGGAGAATGAGGATCGCAAAAGGCATAAGAGCAAAAGAGCTCTGGAGAGTGTTGTTCACTGAGACCAGTCAATCTATAGATTGACGATTCTACTAATCCTGAGCTTATGAGGACATCCTTGTAACGAGATGTAACTAAAATTAGGCTATCGGAACAAAGGACGTCCATTAATGGACTAAAAACATTCAATTGATCTGCATGATCTACATCGTCTAAAACTACTAGAGCGTGGGGAGAAGTTTTGAGCTTCTCTGTGCCTTGATCAATATGATCTATCCGCACCTCTATATGAACTAAGTCTTTTATTAGTTTGGTTTGCAAGGAATTTAAAGACCCTTTACTTGCATTCTCCCTAACATCAAATAAGAAGCAGGACTCACCAAAATTGGAACTCTTCATATTGAAGAGTTCTTTGGCTAGTGTTGTCTTGCCTATTCCACTCATGCCCACAATTCCCATCACCTTCACTTTTCCACTCTGCCCCTCTTGCAATGACAGGATCTTTTCAAACTCTGCTACTTTCTCTTCAAGACCGGTTGGATATCTTGCCACAGTCAAACTTGTTTTTCCGACCTTTTTAAGGACGCATTTCACGAGATCATCCAACAGCTTCCCCTCGTCACTATAAATTCAAAATACTGCCAACAAAACATTAGATGTATATCAATAGCAGTTAAACTAATGATATGAGCAGATAGGGCTAAAAGTTTCAAGTTCCAACCCATTGTAGGTTTCGAGTTCAAAACCGCTTATCTCCGAGACATCTTTGAGCGCTTTTCTCCAATCTTCAAGGGTTCTGGGGTCGTATCTGCCCTTCTGTTCATGCACAGTTAGGGCTTGAACATACCGCCCTGTCCATCTAAGCTCAGAAGGTTTCACATTATAAAAGACTGGGATTATAGTAGCCCCAGACTTGCATATAAGAGAAAGTTCATCGAGACACCACTTTGACTCGGCATATCGAGGAGAGAAGATGCGATATGAGCAGGGGCAGTTCTAATGGCGCCTTCAATTTGAGGAGATAACAACTCTCCCACGCGCAATTCTTCCCTATCGAAAAATGGTCGCAATCCATGAGAAACAAGGCGATGGTAGGCGTGGCTGGCAAAGGTGTTTTTAAGGTCCAAGCCGCGATGGCTGATAAACACGTCGTAGTAGTAACCACCAGATGTGGAGGGGGTGTGGACGGAGGGATGAACAGTGGATGTTTGCAGGTTTTCCATTGAAACAAAGATACAGGAAGAAGTGAAGCAAAGATGGATAGATTGAGAGAAGGAAAGTATTTTGGCCTTCTCAAGCAAAAACCTAAACTTATTTCACAGTCCACAGCACTTACATCTAGCCTGCAAAACAGGATGCCAGCTACAGTCGGCGGGTAGGCACACAATGGGAATTTGTAAAGTAATGATTAGTTTGCCACCTGTTCCTCTTTTTGCTCTTATAGAATTACTTGCAGAGTGCTCCTCCCTTCCTCGCAGATCTCCCCCACAATTTGCATGTGAACGGGTCCCTTGAAAAGAAAAGCAGGTGATAAAAAGCAGGAGATAAAGTGAATGGGTCCCCATCTCAACTGATGCGAAGAGGTGGGCCCGAGAACCTACAATCGGGATAAGGGTTGCCGCACATCTAGTCTGCAAAACAGGATGCCAGCAATGGCCAGCGGGTGGGCACATTATGGGAATTTGTAAAGTAATGATTCTTCTGCGACTTGTCCCTCTTCTGGTAAAGTAATGATTCCTCTGCCAGAATGCTACCCACTGCCAGCACGTTTCTCCTTCCTTCCTCGCAGATCTTCCCGTAATTTGCATGTGAATGGGTCCCTTAAAAAGAAAAGCAGGCTATAAAGTTATGTGTTGCATGGAAAATTCCCATCTCAACAACTGGTGTTTAAATTACGTGCATAAGAGCATAGTGAACAGGATCTAATTATGAAAGAGGTAGATTATTAATATTTTCTTTATTTATTGAAAGAAGCATAGTGTTTTATTTTTCATTGTTCAATGTATTCCCTTCAAAAGAAAAGTAGGTGATAAAGTCAAGGTGTTCTTTGGAAAATTCCCTATCTCAACCACTCGTGTTTAAAAATTCAATTATTTAAAGTTTGGGCAGTGGGACAGGACCAATAAGAGCATAGTGAAGAGAATCTGATTGTGAAGTAGATTTTTTTTTCATGTTTTTGATGATTTTTTCTTTGAAGTTGAGAAATTTCGAGGAAAACATGAATCATGGTTATCATAATTTTTTTTTAATTATTGTTGGGAAACTAAAATAGTTTTAGAAAAATAATGAATTTGTTTGCCATATAACATGAAGAGTACATCTGGTTGACTCAATGCTTTTTAATATGATAATATATATATAATTACTATTATTTATATATATATATATATATAGAGTATATTATAGGCCATCAAGACTTTTGTGAGAATTAGTATTATTATAATGTTTAAAAATAATAATATAGAAGATAACTATATTAAAACAAATCTATAAAATTTAGAGTCATGTAAGTGAGTCGAGATAAAGTGGAAACCTATATTAGATAAATAAGGATTACTAGTAAGGTGGGTTCTTTACCTTTGTATAAGAGGCCCTCAATTCTCGCTAGGCCTAAGGCCATGTCTCTATTTCCCAGCCCATATCATGGTGCTCTTGCAAAAGTGCGTTAAGCTACAACATGATCTCGCTTTTGGCTTCATTGTGTTCCAAAAGGACATTGTCGAGCAATGATTTAATGTTCCAATATAGCTCAATGGTGTACTAACATTGGTTTTGGCTTCCCTGGGTATGATTAGGCACCCATTCGGCCACCGAAGTGAATATTTCAACATTAGTATACTTGTCTTGGTCTGCATCAACTTTAACATGTGTTTTCTCAATTCCCTGTCGACAAGCTCGAGGGTCTAGTTTTGATAACACCTAGTATCATTATGGGCACAGAGGCGAGTGCGAGCACTCCCTTCCACCAAGCCAGCTAAGCTTCTACAACTCTAGGCTCTCTATCATGTCATTAGGAGAGACACAATGAAGAGGGAAATGGAGGGAGTGAGAGGGATGAGATCATCAAGTGAGTGATAAAGACAATGAAAGCTACAGTGCCAACTAAACTTGAGAGGATGGAAAATGTTGTGGTGAGAGACAATGAAAGCAACATAGGGCTTCAAATCGTTGTAGAGGACATGCTAGTAGAGACTAAAGATATGTTCCAAAAGAAAAATTGAGATGCTAAAATACCAACTATATTAATACCAAAAGAGTCCACCCATCCAACTCTTTGTGCAAAATACCATTGAGTAAATAGAATACGAAAATCAGAGTTCTAAACTGAGAACTGTGTACTTGGAGGTGCCTGCTACCATGAAGGATTCCCTCTCGAGCTATGCTTACCTCCTAACCTCCTGCGTGTTACTACTAAAAGAAAAAAACCTCCCTCTAAAGCTACTTTTATCAGTGGACCTACTCAAAAGCACCCAATGCGACTAGAGGAAGATAAAAGAGTCCAAATAGAAATGGTAGCGAGGGAGGTCAGGTTAGGAGGACTTGGACCTTCCCTCTCCAAAGAATAAGAAACAATAAAGAGAAAGTGGTAATTCTCCTTATAGTAGGCAAGAACTCCAATGAAAAGCACCAAAATTCAATGCATCAATGTGAAAACTAAAATAGAATGAAACTTGGCTTGTGTGTTAAGCATGCTTCTATTGAGAAACTTTGGAAGATCAACCACCCAAATCCTTAATTGCAACATCATTAATCTACATGTACAATATTCTCATTTAAATCGGGCTACCAAATGGAGGATGGGATGGTCATGCCTCCTCCCTCCATTGAGTGTGGTGACGGTTGTGGCATCACCCCCTCATCTCCATAATATGATTGTTCGTTGTGGTCGAGTTCATAAATACTAAGTGTGGACCCTCACCCAAATAAGAGACATTGTTTAACTAATATTAACAATTATTTTTTATTTAATAAATTTAAATTCAATAAAT
>APFE031402446.1:137819-189312 GCA_000404065.3 Pinus taeda | reverse complement strand
TCCTATGGAAATTAGGTCTTGCGTTATGATACAAAGTAATGAAAGTTAAATATTTTCTTAGGGAATTACTTGTGAAATGGTTCAAAGTACCAATTAAGTTCTCTAAAGGCTTAATAGTTTGGAAAGCAATGGTAAGAGCCTTTCCCCTAGTTGGAAAATGGGTTGCATGGTGTGTAGGGGATGGCCATCATATAAAAATAGGACGTAACCCCTAGTATGGTGTAGGTAATGATTACAACCTCTCTGCTCCTCTATTATCCTCTCTTGATCATTTGAATATTACTAATCTAGTAGATGTTAGTACCTAGCCCCCTGGCCATAAAGGTTGGAGTGGATTGAAGGCATCGTCAAACCTGGGTCTAGCAGGTGAAATAATAGTAGAATGAGATTGACACATCAACTTGTTGGTGGAGAATCATGTGTAGTTTGGTAAAAAAATCCCCACACAGGAGCTTTCACTACCAAGTTGGGTTATAAGGTGTGGTTTGAAGAATATTTCACTAAGGAAAGAATTTGGTTGTGGACATATATATGGGGATCCAATGCCCCTCTAAAGGCCAAATTATCTACATGGCTAGCTCTCAATGATAATTTACTCTCCCGAGACAAGATTATAAGGTACCATTGGTTTGGTCTCAATCTATGTCCCCTATGCAAAGCACAGGAGTCCCACTCTTACCTTTTTGTGAGATGCAGTTATATATCTCATGTTTGGGAGTTTTTGTGGAGTGCTTTACATTCAAATTTGTTGGGTGTGTGTTATATTCTTTCCATGACAAGTGACATGCATTGTACATTGCACCAGGTGTGGCAAGGGGGTCACGAGGGGGTTGCCACCCCCTTGTCGGGGAGTTTACAAGGGGGTGGTAGCCCCCTTGCATGGGGTCCAAGTCAACTCCTGGCGAAATCTTCTTTTTATGCGGACCCAATAATAGTTGGGCAGACCCAAGGATCGAGGTGGACCCACAGATGGTAGGAAGACCTACTCATGGTTTTGTGCAGCAACTTTGCACATGGTTTTGGGCATGATGGTTTTTAGCCCATGGTATTTTGTAGATCCAATAAATGGAACTATGGCTATGTTCTAATCCAAGGTTATGGGTTGGGGTTTATGAATGCTTCGGCATGTATATATATGTATTGTAACCTACATTTATAGGTAATTTAAGTACATGGTTAAAACCTACATTTGGTATCAGAGCAGTTTTGGCTTCAAGGGGACGCCTTTGTTGAGGGGTTTTGCTCGGACCTGTGGTAGACCATGTTCAGTGGGAGATATGCGAGATCGATTCTTGCGGTGATAGAAGATGGCGAACAGTGGAAAGATAGAGATCGAGAAATTTAATGGTCATATTTTTGAGTTGCGGAAGCACAAGGTGGATGATTTGTCGATGGACCGAGATCAATGGATTATTATAGATCCTGGTACTGGGCGCAACTAGATCGAAAGGTGAAGAGGACAATATAATTGTGTCTCTTAGATTTAGTATTTTTGAATGTATCAAGGGAAGCTACGGCGAAGGCTTTGTGGGACAAGTTAGGGACTTTGTACCATTCTAAGTCTCTGGTGAAAAAACTATTATTGCGGGAAAAGTTGTATAACCAGAGGATGAAGGATGGAGACTCAGTGACAGAGCATATGAACGGATTTAATATTGTGTTAAGTCAATTGTTATATGTTTATATTAAAATTTTATACGAAGTTAAGTGCATCATTTTGCTATGTTCTCTACCAGATTCATGGGATAGTCTCGTTGTTGCAATAGGTAGCAATAAAACTACCTTGAAGTTTGATGAAATAGTCTCATCCTTGTTGTCATAGGAGATGAGACAGAAAAATATGGAGAGGTAGAATGGGGATGCCTTGTCTATAAGAGGATGGTCCTAAAATAGAAATAGAAATAGAAATAATTCCTCAAGTGGGAGATCTAAATCTCCAGGAAAACCTGTAAAGGTATGCTAGAAATGTGGAAAAGAAGGGCACTACAAAAAAGTTTGTAAATTTATAGCTCTTGAGAAAGGAAAGGGATCAGATGATTCTCCTTCTACATAGAAGAAAACCACCTCAAATGAAGGTGGGGATGTGTATTTTCTTTATTTTTCAAGTACATATGTAGATCATGAGGCATGGTTGATTGACTCAGATGCATCCTTCCACTTTAGTCCCCATATGGAGTGGTTCTGTGAGTACGACAAATACGATGGTGGTGATGTATTCCTATGGCATGACAAGACCGCTAGAATCATCAGACATGGAAAACTAAAGTTGAATTTGCAAGGTGGAAGGATTAGAACACTTCCTGGTGTTCTGCATATATCTGCATTGGCCAAAAATTTGATTTTTGTAAGTAAGATGGATGATACAGGAATAAAAATAGTGTTTGAGAAAGATACATGTAAGATGGTTCAGGGAGCACTGGTATTGATGCAGGGAGTTCAGATTGGAACTCTGTACAAGCTTCTGGATAGCACTATTATTGATAAGTGCAACAATTTTGTGGTTCCTAAAAGTGGAGTAGAAAATCTAGTGGTCTCTAGAGAAAAGACCATGCTATGGCATCAAAAGCTTGGACATACTGGAGAGAAAGGCCTTTGAATACTACATGTTAATGGTGTGGTAGAAGGTATGTCTAATTGCTCTCTGGATTTTGATTTTTGTGAAAATTGTGTATATGGGAAGAAGAATCGAGTGAGTTTCCCCTTAGGCGCTAAGATGGCAAAAGGGATATTAGAGCTTGTGCACAATGATGTGTTTGGACCTTTGTCAGTTCCATCACTAGGTAAGTTTGTGTACTATGTCTCATTTATAAATGAGATCTCGATGATTTCATGGATATATTTTCTCAGGAAGAAATATGAAGTCTTTGACAGGTTTAAAGAATTTAAGGCTCTGGTGGAAAATTAGATAAAGAAGAATATTAAGGTGTTGAGGATAGATAATGGTGGAGACTTTTTGTTCATTTGATATAACAATGGTATGTTCTATGCTTTAGCACAATTTAATTCAATATTTCTTATCAGCCTAATGACAATTTCCAATTATATCCAGTAGAAATCACATTAACTTAAACACATTAATAGTAAATGCAGATAGAACATAAAAACATGTACAGAAGACAAGCCAAGACGAGGATGCCAGGGAAAAATCCCAATATGGGGAAACCATTTGATCAAATATTCTTATTATTCTTCAATAGTTCAACAAAGAGAGAGAGTAGAAATGTCAAATTATATTGCCCAAAACAATCCTATCAAATAAAAATTCAACTGTAGCCCAAACCAGAAAGTCAACGGTGATTAAAAAAACTCCAAAATGTCCTCCAAGTAGCTTGGTCAATAGTAGATAAATTCGTTCTTCCAATAGGGTCAAATTCAGCCCAAAACAGATTGGGCAAAGCAGCGAGAAAACCCTATTGTAAATTATACAATCAAATTTGAAGTCAACGTAGTCAACCTATCCCAATCACCTCGAACATTGTGCCAATCAATGCGGCCTCCAAAAATCAATTTTTTTTCCCATTAGAATGAAGTCAATGCTAGTTAAAAGCACCCAAGTCAATGTTGTCCTATTTCCTAAAATTTTCGGCCAACAAACTAATCTAGACTCATTCGTCCTCCTTTCACACATGCGAAGTAGAGAAGGCTTCCTCCAAGATGTATGAACCAATCAAGAGAGGAGAGAGAGAGATATGTGATGAGATGAGTGATGTCCAAATGAGGAGAGAAGTCACTCCTATTTATACACTTCATTGAGGGAGAGGAGACACATCTATTGGGCTTATGAACCTACATTTGAATGAGGCCAACCTTGACAATTGTGCATGAGAGGGAATAAATTCAAAATTCCATTTCTTCTTGTCAGAATGAGATGATCTTTATATCAAAACTGGACCTCTCAAAAAGAGGAATCCAATGCAATAATCATCTCCATGATATGGGTTCTCCTAAGGTGGAATTTGGCCCTAGTTACTGATTTTAACACTCCCCCTCAACTAGGGAGAATTCCATATTCTAATCCATCTATCATCATCATGCCATCATGTCATCCCTATACCATCCTTGTCATCACTTCCCTACTCTATTGTGCACTTCTTTGCTCTGCTCTGCTAAACCATGAAGTAATAATGAAGAAGAAGTGATCGAGAGTGAGTCATAAGATCATATCACTCTCCACTGCCAAAAGTCAGTCCTTGATCTCAGATCAAGTTGTTGAACACCATGCATCCTAGTCATGGGGAGTACGATAGTACATGATGTGTCCATCGGTAGTGTTATGGTCCCTAACCATCTTTTCCCAACTCATTGGCTAGATGAGAGGTACTTCGCATGAGTCCCAGACTCTATGGGTAGGATGTGTGCTGGGGCATTGACAGGAGAAGGTGAACCACTAATCCTATGCATATGTCAATCATAGGGGAAGGTGAACCACTCACCCTACATACATGTTTCCGAGTAAGGGAAGGTGAACCACTCATCCTATACACATGTCAACCATAATGGGGTATCACAGGGGAAGGTGAACCACTCACCTTGTATCTAGCTCACCATTAGGGGAAGGTGAACAACTCACCCTATGGTCGCTCATAGCTCCAAGAAGTACCCCAAGCCCCCAAGAACTCCTAGAGCTCTGTGTCCAACTTATACGAGACCCTCATAGGAGGGTCATTCCACGACTCCAAGTCTCTCTCGAAAGGTTAATAATTTGACCTTTCTCAAAAGCATTGTGAGAATGTTTATGACCTGCTCATCCATCCTGATGTGTTGGACCCTTATTGCTCCCCATTGTACCATATCCCGGATAAAGTGGTACCTGATATCAATGTGCTTGGAGCAGTCATTGGAACACAAGATTATCTAATAGGTGAATCCCACTATGTTTGTCGTAGTATATCACGGTGGTATCCAACACATGCTCAAATAGATCATTGAATAGCTTCCTCAAACAAACGACCCCATAACAGGCCATAATCGTAGTAATGTATTCATCCTCAACGGTGTTTAGTGCAATCAATTTCTGCTTCATGCTCATCCAATATATAAAAGAAGACCCCAAAGAGAATAAACACCCAGACGTGCTCTTACGATCCACCACATTGGCAACCCATTCATCATCTGAATATCCATGTAGCCTCAAGTTTCCGACAGTGTATCTCAGTCCATAATGGATTGTTCCCTGGAGATATCTCAAGAGACTCTTAGCAGCAATCCAATGAATGTGATGAGGCTCAACCATAAATTGACTCAACGTGTTCACAACGAAGCATATGTCAGGATGGGAGTTGACCAAGAACATCGGGGCCCCCACAAGTTGATGATGCTCAGAAGAGTTTTCTAATCTGGGCCCAACAACACTTCCACATAGCTTCTTAAAATTGAGTTCCATCGGAGTAGTCAAGGACTTGAAATCCACCATTCCACATCTTACAAGTAGATTCACAATGTATTTTCCTTTAAGAAAAAAAAATCTCACCTGGTTTTTGCCAAACCTCCAGCCCTAGGATGTAATGCATCAATCCTAGGTCCTTCATCTCGAATTAGGAAACCAACTCCCTCTTGCATTGATGAATGCGAGGGTCATCACCTATCATAAAGAGATCATCCACATAAAAGGACCATAATGAAAGGCTTTTCCTTTTCAACCTTAAAGTATAGGTTTGGGTCAGCATCACTCCTTGTAAATCCCAGCTTCATAAGATATCTATAAATCCTTTCATACCAAGCCCTAGGGGCTTGCTTCAACCCATAGATGGATTTCTTCAACCTGCATACATGTGTCTCTCGATTTTTAACTTTTAACCCCTCGGGTTGTTTCACATAGTCTTGCTCTTTAAGCGAACCATGAAAGAATGTAGTTTTGACATCCATCTGGTGTAGGCTCCATCCTTGGGAAGCGGAAAGGGCTATGATAGAACTGATGGTGGTATATCGGAACACTAGTGCAAATATCTCATCATATTCTACTACTTCCTTTTGAGAGAATCCTCGAGCAAAATATCTAGCCTTAAACTTCTCAACACTCCCATCCACTGAATGTTTGATCTTGTAGAGCCATTTTGAAGTGACCACTAACTTATCCTTCGATCTAGGAACCACATCCTAGACATCATTCTTCATGATTGACTCATACTCCTCATTCATCACATCCTTCCAAACTTGGTGTTTCATGACTTCTTTGAATATGCAAGACTCAGATTGTACAAATGGTACTCATGGCAGCTAGGTACCCTTGGTACCTATTCGACTTCTTGCTTTCACAAAATGTCCCCCTCGATGCAATATGTTTCTTAGCATCTTCAAGAGTATCTTTGAGCCACAAAGGTATTTTTCTTGAAGTAGTGGACTCACTAGGAAGTGGACCAATGGGATCCATCAGACCTTCAACATTAGGCATCGGTTCATTAGACAGAGGTTCATCCTGCTTTTTTGCATCAACATCATCATTGTCCTTCCTAGGGATAGGAAGATCTCAAATATTTCTAAGAGCGAAATCTTCATAAAAAATGAGAACATGACTTAATTCCACTTCCCTTTGACTAGACACATAGGTTTTATATGCCTTTGAAGTTTCACTGTAGCCCACTTCCCTTTGACCAGGCACATAAATTTTCCTTTCTTCCCAGATGCATCTAGTCTGTTTCTTTTCTCTTCCAAAACATGAAAATATATGGGACAACCAAAAATTCTAAAATGATAAAAATCAAGTTTCTTACCATTGAAAACTTCCTTAGGTGTCTTGAAGTCCAAAGCTTGATGTGGGCATCTATTTTGGACATACAAAACGATGTTGGCAACTTCTCCCCATAAGAACTTTGAAAGACCTTGATCATGAAGCATAGCCCAGGTGGGATTTTATGATAGTATGATTCTTCCTTTCGGAAACACCATTTTTTTCAGGAGTATATGCAGTAGTGGTATTCCTTTATTTCCATCTTCTCTACAATATTCTTTGAATTCATTTGACTCATATTCGGTCCCATTATCGGTCCTCAATATTTTGATCTTCTTCCCTATTTGATTCTTGACCAAGGCTTTGAAAAAGAGGAACCATTTGAATACTTCATCCTTCTTCTTTAAGAAATAGATCCATGATTTTCAAGAGAAGTCATCCACAAAAATAACATAGTACAAATATCCACTCAAAGATGTCAAGGGAAGCATACTTGATAGATCATAATGGACCAATTGAATAATTTCGGTGGTTTGAGTTTCAATTGAGGGGAATAGTCCCCTTGTATGTTTTCTAGCTTCACATCCCTGACAAACACCTTCATGATTTAAGTTGAATTCAGGCATACCTATGACCATCTTCCTTACATTAGGTAAGGCTTTGAAATGAAGGTGAGAAAATCTCTAGTGCCATAATTTGGATTGAAGAGAAGTATCACAAGTTATTTCTCCCAACGTACTTCCTCCAACCTGATAGAGACCTTCAACCCTAATCCAAGAGTGAATGCATCTCTTGGGTTCCTTTTGAAAACACAATTTCCTATCATGAATGTCACCTTGAAACCTTTGTCTTCCATCATAGAAATAGAGACCATGTTCTTTTTCAGATCAGGTACATATAGTACTTCTTGTAAATGAAGAGTTTGACCTTGATTTAAGTGGAGAGTAACAGTCCCAATTCCTTTTACGGTATCAATGGCATTATCCCCAAGTATAATCTCCGTATTCATCTTCTTTTCAATTAAGTTAAAGAGAGATTCTTTGTACCTAGTGAAGTTCCTTGAGGCACCACTATTAATCAACCAATGATCCAATGTATCTAGAGGAGAGGAAATGGTGAGGGAAGAAATAAGATAAAATTATTTGTGCTTTACAACATTAAATTTTTCATACCTGGAGTTTCTTGACTTCTTGGGAGGACGACCATTTCCATTTCGAGCAGCGGGAGCATTTCTATTTCCTTTGTTATTGAACCAGTTGTTCCTTTGATTGCCATTTCCCTTGACGTTGTTGTTATGATTGTCATTATCTCTTGGAGTATCATTCTTGTTAGGACACTCTCTAGCGAAGTGTCCAAACCTGTTGCAATTGAAGCATATTCCTTTTCTTCCTTCTTTGAATCCCAGCTTGAACCCTTGTCCTCGATTCCTTGGACCATCATTGTTCCTCCTTTTATAATGAGAGAAGAAGGCAGTAGGATTGTTTCCATTTGAGGGCTTGTCTCTTTCCATCATCCTTATTTCTTCTTGAGTGCATCTAGCCAATAATTCATCAAATCATGGAATCTTATCATTGTTGAGGATGGTAGTGTTGAACAAATCCCATTCTCTTGCAAGGCCTCCAAGTGCGATAAGCATAAGATCCCTATCCCCAATGACTTCTCCAATAGATAGGAAATCATTCTTGATCTCAGTAATCCTTGTGAAGTAGGATTGGATGGATTCTCCTCTATCCATATTGATGTCTTTTAACTTGTATTTGAGAAATAGAACTTGATTCACATTATTTACTTTGAACATCACAACTATCTTGTCATACATCTCCTTAGATGTTTCCACATTAGAAATATAGGCAACCAAAGGTTTGTGAATAGAACCAACAATAATTTTCTTAGCTTTAACCTCACCTTTCTTGTACTTTGTTTGTGCAATTGCGGATGCATTTGAAGGAGGCTCCACTATTCTACCTTTGACATAGTCCATGGCATGATTTTCTTCCAATGACAAATCTAGAGTCATCTTCCATGCATGATAGTCATATTTTTCCTTAAGCTTGTCCTCATATTTGAAGAAAGATGTAGTCGTCATTGGGACTAGTTCCAAGTTCTTGTCCAACAACTTCCCTTAGTGATTATTTTTCCTCACTCTTGCTTGGGCTTTGTCTTCACCTGAGCTTTGATACCATGTTAATTTTAAATAACAATGGTATGTTCTATTCTTTAGTACAATTTACTTCAATGTTTCTTATTAGCCCAATGACAATTTCCAATTATATCCAGTAGCAATCACATTAACTTAAACACATTGACAGTAAATGTAGATAGAACATAAAACATTTGTAGAAGAGAAGCCAAGACAAGAGGACATAATATGTGGTAGATGTTAGGGAAAAACCCCAATGTGGGGAACCCTTTGATTAAATATTCTTATTATTCTTCAATAGTTTAGCAGAGAGAGAGTACAAATATCAAATTAACTAGCCCAAAATAGTCCTGTCAAATCAGCAGTGAACTGCAACCGTAACTAGAAAATCAATAGTGGTCAAAGAAACTCCAAAATTTCCTCCGAGTAGCTCAGTCAACAACAGATAAATTCAACCTTCAAAGAGGTTTAAAGTCAACCTAAAACAGATCGGTGAAACCAGTCAAAGGAGAGAGAAAACCCTATTGTAATTTCTACAGTTAAATATGAAGTCAGTGCTGAAGTCAACTAGAACGAGGTCAATGCTGGTCAAGAGCACCCAAGTCAATGGTGGTCAATGCTTTCCTATTTCTTGAAATTTTCGGCCAGCAAACTAACCCAAAAATTTGTCCTCCTTTCACATGTGTGAAGTAGAGAAGGTTGCCTCCAAGCTATATGAACCAATCAAGAGAGGAGATAGAGATATATGTGATGAGATGAGTGATGTCCAAATAAGGATAGAGGTCACTCCTATTTATACACTTCATTGAAGGCGAGGAGACACATCTATTGGGATTATGAGCCTACATTTGACTGAGGCCGACCTTGAAAATTTGTGCATGAGAGAATAAATTCAAAATTCCATTTCTGCTTGTCAAAATGAGAGATGATCTTTATATCAAAATTGGACCTCTTGAAAAGAGGAATCCAATGAAATAATAATCTCCATTATATGAGTTGTCCTAAGGTGGAATTTGGCCATAGTTGCCAATTTTAACAATTTTGCAAAAAGGAATTTGAAAAGTTCTATAAGAAGTGTGGTATAGCATGGCAGGAGACTACTCAATACACACCTCAACAAAATGGAGTTGTAGAAAGAGTGAATAGGGCATTGATGGAAAATGAAAGAAGCATGTTCAATGGGGCTAGATTAGGGTAGGAATTTTGGGTAGAGGCAGTGGATACTACATGTTACCTAGTTAACAAATCACCTTCATCAGTGTTGGAGGATAAGATTCCACATGAGGTATGGATTGGTAAAAACCCCTCTCTTTCACATCTGAGGGTATTTTATTGTGATGCATATATACACATTCCAAAGGAGAAAAGAACTAGGTTGGATAGTAAATCTAAAAGGTGCATTTTTATTAGATATAAGGATGGTTTAAAATGTTATAAGCTTTGGAACCCATAAACAAAGAAGGTTGTGTACAACTAAGATGTGGTGTTTAGAGAGGTGGAGGATGTTATTAAAAAACAAGTCTTACCAAAGGAACATGAAAAGATATATTTTGAACTGAAGAAGGAATAATCATACTCTACACCAAAACAAGAATTAGGAGAGGAAGAGCCATAGACTCCAGTTTGGAGAAGATCAGTTCAAGAGAGAAGGTAGCCAAAGAGGTATAGTCCATTTGATTTTTTCTCAAATTTTGCTTTATCTATTATTGATGATGATCCCAGAACTGTCAAAGAGGTAATGGATTCAGAGGATGACAAACTTTGAAAAGAGACCATGGTTGATGAAATTTCATCTTTGGACAAAAATGAGGCTTGGGATCGGGTGGAGTTTCCCGCTGGAAGGTAACCCATTGGAATAAAATGGGTGTTTAAGAAGAAGATGAATGCAGAAGGCAAGGTGGAGAACTACAAAGCTCAATTAGGAGAAAAAGGTTATTCCTAGGTGCCAGGAATTGATTTCGGTGATATTTTTTCTCTTGTTGTGAACTTAGCTTCTATTAGATTACTTTTATCTGTTGTTGTTGTTTTTGATTTTGAGATAGAACAAATGGACGTGAAGGAAACATTTCTTCGCGGAAACATGGAAGAAGATATCTACATGAGGAAACTAGAAGGCTTTGCGGTGAAGGGTAAGAAAGAACTAGTATGCAGGTTAAAAAAGTCTTTGTATGGGTTAAAATAGTCACTAAGGATGTGGTATCAAAAATTTGAAACATATATATAGGGACTTGGCTTCACAAGAAGAAAACAAGATCATTGTGTGTATTTTAAATTAATTGGTGACCATGTTATTTATTTAATCTTGTATGTGGATGATTTGTTGTTGATTGGAAATGAGAAAGAAATTATCCACAATTTGAAGACCCAATTGTCCTCCAAATTTGATATGAAAGATCTTGGCGCTATAAACTATATTTTGGGCGTGGAAATTAAATAGGATTGGAAAAATAGGAAGCTTTGGTTAAACAAAAGGAAGTATGTCGAGACAATATTGCAGAGGTTTAATATGCAGGATAGTAAACCGGTGAAGGTTCCCATTCCTATAGGTGTAAATTTACATGTTGAACAATGTCCCAAGGCACACGAAGAAGAAGAGGACATGTCCCATGTTCCATATGTGAGTGAAATTGGTAGCATGATGTATGAAATGGTCTATACTAGACCAATCATTGCACATGTAGTGGGAGTATTGAGCAGGTTTATGTCAAAACCAGGAAAGGAACATTGGATAGTAGTGAAGTGGGTTTTCAAGTATTTGTGTGGCACTAGTGATTATGGTTTGTGCTACCAAGGAAGACTAGGACTAGACATAGTTTTTAACATTCGTGGCTTTGTTGATGCATACTGGGTTGGAGATCTAGATCAAAAAAGATCTACAAGTGGGTTGTATTTTAACCTATTTGGAGGAGAAGTTAGTTGCATGAGTAAGAGATAGTTTGTAGTGGCTCTTTCAACTATAAAGGCTGAATACATGGTAGCCACTCATGCAAGCAAGGAAGAAATTTGGTTTTATAGATTGTTTTTAAGTATGGGGTTGGTACAATGAACTATAAGGATAGACAGTGACAACCAAAGTGAAATTTTCTTGGCAAAGAACCTTGCTTGTCATTTAAAGACAAAGAACGTTGATGTTTAATATCACTTTTTGAGGGATATGATTGAGGAAAAAAAGGTGTTGTTGGTAAAGGTGGCCACTTTAAATAATGTCACAGATGCATTAACAAATTCTATGAGCACTGAGAATTTTTCTTGGTGTATAGAAATAATGGGTGTTGCAAGCTTGGATGAGTGACTAAGCTCTCTTGTGACCCCTTTGTGGAAAGAAAACAACAAGTGAGAGCATATTGGGTGTGTGTTATATTCTTTCCATGACTAGTGGCATGCGTTGTACATTGCATCAGGCGCAATGGGGGGGTATCCCCACTGCAAAGGGTCTAGGGCAACACCCTGGGAATTTTCCTTTTTATGCAAACCCAATAATATTTGGGTGGACACAATGATGGGTGGTAGACTGACGAATGGTGGGATGACCTACTCATGGTTTTGTGCATGGGTTTTGCACATGGTTTTGGGCATGATGGTTTTCTACCCATGGTATTTTATAGATCTGGTCAAGGGTATATGCTCATGTTCTAATCCAAGGTTATTGGTTGGGGTTTATGAATGCTTCAACACGTATATATATTATATATATATATATAATATATATATGAATTGTAACATTAAAAGGAATATAATGAAAAATAAATCTAGTAGTCCCGGTTTTGGGATCCAAGGGAAAATCTTTGTGTATATTTGTTTTATGTTTTCATCATTGTTTATTTTTCTATTTTAAGAATTCATTTGCAGCTAATTTTGTACAAGGTTAAAACCTACATTTGGTATCAAAGCAGTTTCAGCTTCAAGGGGACACCTTTGCTATTGAGGGGTTTTTCTCTGGCTTGTGGTAGACCCTCTTCAGTGGGATATCTACGTGATCGATTCTTGCGGTGAAAGAAGATGATGAACAATGGAAAGATAGAGATCAAGAAATTCAATCGTCAAAGTTTTGAGTTGTGGAAACTCAAGATGGAGGATTTGTTGGTGGACTGAAATCAGTGGATTGTTGTAGATCCTGGTTCAACGCTAACAAGAATGTTGGAAGAATACTAGGAGAATCTAGATTGGAAGGAGAAGAGCATAATAGGATTTTGTCTCTCAGATTCATTATTGTTGAATGTATCAGGGGAAGCTACGACAAAGGATTTGTGGGACAAGTTAGGGACTTTGTACCAATCTAAGTCTCTTGTGAACAAACAGTTCCTGTGGGAAAAGTTGTATAACCTGGGGATGAAGGATGGAGAATTGGTGATAGAGAATCTAAAAGCCTTTAATATTGTGGTAAGTAAGTTGTTATTTTTTGATATTAAAATTTCGTATGAAGATAAGTGCATCAAGTTTCTATGTTCTCTACTAGATTCATTGGATAGTATGGTTATTGCAATAGGTAGGAATACAAATACCTTGAAGTTTGATGAAATAGTCTCATCCTTGTTGTCAAGGAGATGAGACGGAAAAATATGGAGACCCAGAATGGGGATGCCTTGCCTCTAAGAGGACAGTCCCTTAACATAAAAAAAAAAAAATAAGTTTGCAAGTGGGAGATATAAATCTAGAGGGAGATCTAAATCTCCAGGAAAACCTGTAAATGTATGCTATAAATGTGGAAAAGAAGGGCACTACAAAAGGGATTGTAAATTTAAATCTCTTGAGAAAGGAAAGGTATCTGATGATGCTCCTTCTGCAGAGGTGAAAACCACCTCAGATGAAGGTGGGATGTGTACTTTCTTCTTCTTAAAGTACACATGTAGATCATGAGGCATGGTTTATTGACTCAGGTGCATCCTTTCACTTTACTCCCCATAGGGAGTGGTTCTATGAGTACGAGAAATATGATGGTGGTGATGCCTTCCTAGGGGATGAAAGGAAGGCACGAATCATCGAGTGTGAAAAATTCAAGCTTAAGTTGCAAGGTGGAAGGATTATAACACTTCATGGTGTTTTGCATATTCTTGCATTGGGCAGAAATCCAATTTTTGTAAGCAAGATGGATGATGTAGGAGTAAAAATATTGTTCGAGAAAGATACCTACAACATGGTTTGGGTAGCACCGGTATTGATGTGGGGAGTTTAGATTGGAACTTTGTACAATCTTCCGGGTAGCATTTTTATTGATGGGTGCAATAGTTTTGTGGTTCCTGAAAGTGGAGCAGAAAATATAGTGGTCTCTGGAGAAAAGATCATGCTATGGAATCAAATGCTTAAACATAATGGAGATAAGGGCCTTTGAATACTTCATGTTAATGGTATGGTAGAAGGTATATATAATTTCTCTTTGGATTTCGATTTCTGTGAAAATTGCATATATGGGAAGCAAAGTCGAATGAGTTTCCCCTCAGGTGCTAAGATGACGAAATGAATATTAGAGCTTGTGCGCAATGATGTGTTTAGACCTGTGTCGATTTCATCACTAGGTAAGTATGTGTACTATGTCTAATTTATAGATGGATTCTTAAGGAATACATGGATATATTTCCTCGGGAAGAAATATGAAGTCTTCGATAGGTTTAAAGAATTTAAGGCTCTAGTGGAAAATCAAACAAAGAAGAAGATTAAGGTGTTGAGGATAGACAATGGTGGGTAGTTTTTCAAGAAGGAATTTTAATATTTCCGTAAGAAGTGTGTTATAGCATGATAGAAGACTACTCCATACATGTCTCAGGAAAATGGAGCTGCAGAAAGAATGAATAAGACGTTGATGGAAAATGCAAGAAGCATGCTCAATGGCACTGGATTAGGGCAAGAATTTTGGGCAGAGGCAGTGATTACTGGTTGTTACCTAGTTAACAAATCACCTTCATCATTGTTTGTTGGCTTGATGGGCCCTAAACTAGGTTCAACATTAGTCAACCAAGAAAATACCTACACTACTGACCCTTTCGGCATCAATCTGCGGAGCACGGACTGAAGTCTCACCTGAAGCAGTATGGGGAGATGCAGTAACCAAGTTTCCGCGCCCTGAGATGGTAGCGATGTCGCTTTTATACATTTACTCTTCCTTCGCACAGATCGATAATCCCTTTAGGGCTTATCGATATACTTTTCTTAACCGTCCTTTGAACCTCCGTGAAGGTATACAACCATCCTTCATGTACCCAAAATAGATAGATCAGGCACTTATGTGCCTCTGTAATTATTCTTACTTCTGTATTTACTCACATTACCTTAAGTATCGAAACTCTTAACATGTAATTATGATTATATTTGCGTAAACATATATCTTATCTTGCGTTCATATAACAAAGAGAAACATATAGGTTCGCGCATTAAAATAGTATTAACACATAAACTCAGTGTTAAACATAACATAATTGCATGCATTTAACAAAAGTAAAATACACAGGTAATTCCATAATACTTCTCTTTATTGATGATTTAGATCTCCATTACAGACTCTGAATACCCTATGCACATAGCTGCAGGGGTCCGCAGCATTCAGCTGCGGACTTCTACCCTAGGCCTCTGCACACTCAGCTGCGGACTTCTACCCTAGACCTCTACGCACTCTTTACATCTCCGCACTCCGCGACCACTAAATGAGGAGGCTTTACATTCTTTCATACAAAATTTGGGCTTTCTGCCCAAAAACTTGGGCTTTTGACCCCAAAAGTGACTCTAGGGGAACACGTTCCCAATAGGACCCCAACACAAATATGGTGACTCGCTCTCGAGTCACTCTGCCAGTGCGGAGATCTTGTCACAAAGACCTCCTAGCTCTAGTTGTACCACTGTGACTTCGGCGGTGCACTGTGTTGCCGCTTGCTTCACCTAATCGACCAGGTGCTCTGTTGTTGGCCCTCTGTTATCTGCTTGTATTTTTTGCTGTGTTTCCTATAGACTATCCAGATTTCCTTCAATGGTGGTCGTGAGCACATATGCTTCATCCAGCCAAGGCTTCAAGCGAACCTTCAGGATTGCCTCCTTATGTTGTGCTGTGTCCACTAGTTCCTTAAGCGACTTTGCCTCCTACAACTTTGCTAACCTCTATGTAATGGTGACGATGTGTGTCATTGCTTTGACTTCATCATATCTCTACTGCAGTTCCCATGCCTCTGTTTCTAGCCTTTGCACATTGGGATCCTCCTGTAGGTTGTTGACTAATTTGAGTGACTACTCAAAGAGCGCAGTGCAATCCTTCATTGCGGCATCTACAACTGCAACTGCATCTCTGACAGCGGCGTCACGCTGCTCCTTTACCTCTGGTGGAGTTGAAGGCTGGGCCCTCAACTCAAGCTCTATAGTATTAAGGTTTAGTTCAAACTGAACCTTAGCCAGCTCGGTTCTCGCTTCGCACACTCTGGCAGCGAGATTTCGAATTCTCACATCCACTAGCACATCTTCAGGAATATCCAACTCTCGAACAATATTGCATGCCTCAGCCACCACCTTGGTTCTGTGCTCATTCTTTTCTATGATGGATTTAAGAAGATCAATGGCATAATTATTTTGTACAGCCATCTAAGCGTTGTTCACCTTCTACTTGTTGATAACGTTCAAGAAGTAATGTTCCCGAGCCTACAGTTCCACGATCAAACCATCCTGCAGACTGTGAAGGGCTTCACTTGGAAGTGTGGCCAAGTTTATCCCAACCCCCTTGTGGGCGCTGAAAGTGGCCCTGTCAATTCTGCTGCTGTAGTTAGTGCTCCATCCAATAATGTTATAGCCTAGGGACCTAGTGTGTGCACCATGTTTGCTTCCACTAAAGTTCCAAGCACCAAACTAGTTAACGCCGCGCTGCTCCGCCCCACACTTGTCTGGACCTATGATGCCTGGATCTGCAGCTCACACAGACCCATTTGAATGGCACCCAAGGCCTTTTTCTGTTGCTACTTGAACTGTTGTAGCAGTTCCGCGATCACATCCCTCACTGTATCCCTGATATCATTTATATCACCTTCAGTCAGAGTGATTGGGTCAAGCGATGTCTTGTTGGCCTTGGATTTCTTTCGTGGCCCCAATTTCTCTTGCTCTCTGTTGCGCTTAATCTGGAACAGAGTAGTCTCTGGTTTTGCTCCTCCCCGTTCGGATCACTGCTCTTCCTCTTCTGTCTCCAATGAAGGATATTTTTGACTCCTGTCGAAGTCGCACTCCTGGTCTTCCTCCTACCCTTCTGTCTACTTTTTGGCAGCTCGCTCTGCTTTTCCTTTGTCCTCAGCCTCTTTCTTCCTCTTTTCAGCCAATTGTTCCATCTTTAGTCTGGCCTCCTCCTTCTTCTACTTCGCAAGCAACTTCCTAGACCCAGTTGTCAAGTCTGAGGCTGTGCACCACTCTGCTGGCCAGTAGTCGAGGACCATCGCGATTACTTCATCTATGGCCAGGTATGGAAGGTAATACCATTTTTGATCCCGATCCTTCCACGCTTGCATGGAGACACAGTGGAAGCCCACCTTGAACTCCACATACCCTACCAACTATTCGAAGAAAGTAGGTGATAACCGTGGTTTATAGTTGATATCCATGTTGATTCTCATCTCCATCAAGATCCAAAAGATCTTACTGTCCTTGACCCTTTGGGGGTCCTTGGTGGCCCAGAGCGAAGTGAAATTTGCTGCTTTCGATAAATCCTGTGTGACCGGAGGAAACTGACTATCCTCCGATAACTCCCATGAAACCAGTTCTATGGACATCAACAACCATGCATAGTGAAAGGTCTTGCTTTGATCCTGCGCCTCTCTGAAGTTCGCAAGGAACTCACTGCAGAGGTAGTGCACCCAATTGAATTGTACACCCTCCATGCACTGGGCTGCTAATGATACGATCGGTGCCAATACTTCATCTGCACAACACTTCCTCATTAATTTTCCAGCCAGGATCTGAGTGGCTACTTTGTTCGTAGGGTCGGTTATGCTAGAGATAAAGTAGTTGCAAAGCTTCTTGGCAAGCTTAAATTTGTCCTTCATTTGCTCGGCAAGGTCGCACTCACCTTTCTTTCTGCCAAATTCCATGGCTGGATTTAGTCCTGGATGTGGCAGCCAAGTGATCCTATGGATCAACATGTCGGTGATCGATATTGGTTCTTCTAACCACAGGCACCCATCGTGCACCAAGCACAACAACTGTTTGATCACTATCATAGTTATGGGCACGCGGTTGTAATGTGGCACCCAGAGCATGTTTATCACTCTTGCCTTGTCCACCCCTTTTATCCATCGTCTCAGCTCAAGCGTGGTCACACCATAGTCTTTATAGAAGATGCGGTGCATGAATTGATCAGTCACGAAGTGGGGAAAGCGCTCTGTATTTTCCAAATCCCAATCCTCCAATTTTAAATGGGGAATGCGCCACAGACAAGGTCCTTCAAATGCGATCTTGTCTAGCAGCAAAGGTGTGTGCAGTGTGAGTTTTCTCTCATCAATGTCCTTTGGAACCTTTGCCTTGCCTCTACCTGGAGGAATGTATTCGAGTAGTTTAGAGCTAGAATCAGACCCCCCAACGTCAATGTCCTCTGCCCCATATCAATTTCTTCCCCACCCATATTGATGTCTTCAATGTCTTCTTCAGGTTCCAAGTCAACTACCTTTCCCTTCTCCTGTGTGGTGGGATTTTCCTTCTTCTGGTGTTTTCTGGGTGATGCACGCACCAGTGGTGTCTCTTTCTGCTTATCTATCTTCATTTTTGGACCCTCTTTGGTCGGATTAGGCCTCGACTTGGGTGACCTTGTGATTTGGGTACCTCTGCAGGTACTTCGACAGTTGCAACCTCGAGGCATCTCCCTCAGCTACCATTTCTACCTCTAGGGCAGCTCCCTCAGCTACCATTGCTATGTCTGGGGAAACTCCCTCAGCTGCCATTGCTACGTCTAGGGCAACTCCCTCAACTGCCATTGCTACTCAATCACTTGTGGTATCTACGGAACGTGGTCCTAACATATGTCATAGATGAGCTTGTGGTCAGACTCAGGATACTGATCGAGCATAGGGCTGTCAAGAAACTCCTCAAAGAATGCACAATTTATGCATAACAGACAAAACAACTCAGAAATTCTCAACATGCAAAGTGTTTCCCGCTGGGCATCCATCTGTAATTTATAGGCAATTGCAAATTCAAATTCAACCGTTCCCCCCGAAATCCATTCATAATTACTAGATTGGTGGTAGATTTTCAAATATCTTGCTCTTAAATTCTGACTTAAATGCCACCCCCCGCTCCATTTAGCCGTTTTTTCATCATCAAATCATGAACAATGACAATAATGGTCACTTTCTGGGTCCCCTTCGCGGTCCCTTCTTCAATAGTGCAGCTCTCTGCGCATTTCTAATGACACTGTGACATTCCTTCATACCGCACAATTTCCCAATCATGCAACTCCACAACCCAGGCAATGTAGTTTATAGTCCCATGCCTCCTTTCAGCTGCCTAGAGTGCTAAGATTGTGCTTCCATCACGTAGTCATCTAGCCGGATCATTGGTGTATGGCTTCAATCGGTTGCCATTCACCTTTCTTGGAAAGGGTTCTCCATTCAACTTTACTTACTGAGCTGCTCCATCGTTGATAATCTCCTTGATGACATATGGCCCCAGCCAATGCATCCTAAATTTTCCTGGAAATTTATCAAACTTGCCGTCATATAATAAAACTAAATCGTTAACCTTAAAGGTGTGCAGTTTGATGTGCCGATCATGCCATACCTTTTCATGCTCCTTTTGAACTTGTTGATGGAATCTAACTAGAAATCTATCCTCTTCAAGCTCTGTTAGTTGCACAAGCCTCTCTTTCAGGGCTCCGCGATAAGCCATTCCTATGAATGCCACTATGTGCAAAATAGGTACAATGTACTCCATTTGCATCATAGCTTCTACACGATAAACCAGCCCAAACGTCAGTTTTCTAGTCAGCGTCTTGCAAGTACTTCTATAAGCCCATAGCACCACGGGTACGCGCACATCCCAATCATTACTTTGTGCATTGCAAACCTTTGTCATCACACTCTTCAATATTTTATTGAATGCTTCCACCATTCCATTAGCCTGCGGATGATAAGGCATACCTTTCTGATGGTAAACTTGGCACGCCTCCGTCAACACGCTGATCGTTTCATTACGAAAATGTGTACCGCAATCGCTCATCAAAATCTTCAGAAACCCAAACCTTGTCAACACATACTCAAAAATGAACTTTGTTGTTTTTGTGCCTATACAGTCCTTCACATGTTGTGCCTCCACCCATTTGGTTAAATTCTCAGTCGCGGTGATGATGTACTACACACCCATCTTCTTTCCTGGAGGCTGAATCAGTCCCACAAAATCAATCTCCCACTTCTCGAATGGTTGTAACGTCGTCTGTGGATTCAGAGGTAGATCATCCCTCCACGATGGCCAGCCGGTCCTTTGACATACATCACATGCCCTACAATGTGCTTTCGAGCCCTTATGCAGGGTTGGCCACCACAACCCAGTGCGTAGAATCTTCTGCGTTGTTTCTTTTCCTGCATAATGTCCTCTAGCAGCCCTTGCATGAGCCTCAATGAGGCTGTTGTTTCGTTCAAACTCTAGCATATAATGTCACAATATTTCATCTGTTCCCATTTTGCACAGTGCCCTGCAATGACAAAAAAAGCGCACCACCAGTTCCTTCTTCTGTTGACTAGTGTATCCCTCTGGAGCCATTCCCATTGTTAGGAAATGTATAATATCCTCAAAGTGACTATTCGTGACTTGCACCACAAAGAACTGCACATCAGGCAACCCTTCCTCGAGATTAGTAGGCTCTTCTCCAGTTTTAATGCACAACAAATGATCCGGTCCTGCATTCAATCTTCATGGTTTCATGATGACTTCAAAATCATACTCCTGGAACAACAAAAGCCACCTGCATATCTTCCCCCCCCCCCCAACACATGCTTGTTGACTAGGTATCTCAATGCAGAATGGTCTGTATACATCTTAAAATGTCCTTCCAACAAATAATGTCTAAACTTCTGGAGTGCGTACACCATAGCTAGCCCTTCGCGCTCTATTGTGGAATAATTTTTCTCAGCTTTGGACAACTTCCTACTTGCGAATGCTATAGGATGATCCAAGTCCCCCTCACCGGCCTGTGTTAGTACTGCTCCCAGTGCAATACATGACGCGTCCACATGTACATGAAATTCCTTTTTCCAACCCGGGAAGACTAGGATCAGTGCGGTGACCATTGTTTCCTTTAGCACATCCAAGATTTTCTGACATTCTTCATTCCAACATAACGTAACATCCATCTTTAACATTTTTTCCATCGATGCGATGATCTGGGCATAGCTCCTGATGAATTTCCTATAGTATCCTGTATGTCCTAGCATTGCGCGCAATTGTTTCACACTTCTTGGTGCCTCCAAATTGATTATGACTGCGATCTTCGCAAGGTCTACCATCAAGCCATGTTTGCATACCACATGACCCAATAAGATCCCAAAAGGGACACAAAACAAACATTTCTTCAGATTGAGCACAATATGGTACCTCCAGCATGTATCTAGCATCAAGCGCAAACTTGCCACATGGCGCTTTACCAATCCAAACACTGTCCAATCATCAAAGTATACCTCCAGAATTTTTTCGAATCAGGTCCTTAAATGTCACGATGACTACGCGCGAAAATATCATCAACACGTTCTTCAACCCAAAAGGCATTACAGTGTAATGAAAGAATCCCCATTCAGTCACGAAGGTCATCTTACTTCTATCCTCAGGCTCGATTTTGATCTGATGGTACCCAGAGAACCCATCAGTGAATGAATCCTACATTATCTAGTACCTCATCGGTAAATGGAGTTGGGAAAGGATCATGCATGCACACGTCATCTAACTTCCTGAGGTCTATGCATATCCTTATTTCATCCTTCTACTTCCTCTCCTGGACTACCATTGGGCTTACCAATCGGATTCTTCTACTGGCTCAATAATGCCTATTGCGAGCATCTTATCCAACTCTAAGTGGACCTTTACTTTATACTTCGGATTGAGGCGATAAGGCCTTTTCTTGACTGGCTTTGCGTCCGGTTTTAAAGTAATCTTCATCATGCCTAGGTCCCCTATTATCCCCTTCAAGTCGGAAAAATTCATAGGGAACAAGTCCTGGTATTCGCAAAGCAATTCGACAACCTTATCTGTTGTTGCATCATCCTAGTAGTCTCCAATCTTTGCAAATTTTGGCTCCGCCTCTATGCCAATGTTCACTTGTCTCATTTTGAGTGGTGCGGTTATGTCCGGATTTTCTATTTGTGGTCCTTCAACTTTGCGGTGACCTTCAGTTTCTGGAGTATTAATATTCCCTAGATCCTCATCTTCTTCTTCAACAGTCATGTTGTAGCACTCTAGCGTGTGGCTCAGCTGAGTGGTCCAATCAGGTTGAATCAGATCTAAAGGATCCCGTGGTATCCTAAAGATCACTGCTTTGACCTCATGTAGTGCTTCATCATTACATTCAAACCTGTCCTCAAAGCTGAACGTCATTAATAACCCTTGGCGCAAAATATCACATTCTTCAATGCCATGGAAAAGCTCTGTCTCCAAGTACCAATTCATCGGTATCACATCTAAAGTATGGCAGAATAGATTCACCCATTCAAGCTAGGACTTCGCTCCATAAAATTTAGTCCATTTGGCCAAGTGATCGGGCGGATCATTCCTCCCATCATATTTTTTCGTTAATCGCACCTTCAGATGTCCAAAGCGTACTCTCATCATTCTCCTATATTCGTGCCAATCATCAAAAATATCTTTGTGCGTACCCCACCATATTGCGGGAATAGCGTGCAACGCCCAATCCAAGGCCTGGAAACGATGCTTCTCTGGTACTTCCCTTTCAAAAGAATCCAAAAATGAATCAAAATCAGTCAAACCATCATAAGAGGGCATATTTCTTACCTCTGATGGCACATAATGCAACACTTTAGTTATCATTTTACAATGCAGTGTAGACACTTCATGTAATCGGTTCTGCTAGTGCTCCAATTCTTCGTCCGAATTTGATGTGCAGGAACTTTCGCGGTCCCATGCAATACATCCATCTATTGTCAGATTCACCCAATCTTGATCTCAAGCTAGTATCTTATATATGTGGTCCAAATCATCATCACTTTCATAATCGCGGACCGGTTCAGTATAACGCGGTCCTTCTACAAGATCCAGGGGTACTACTATGAAAACCGATTTCCTTTCAAATGTCATCTATCACTTCTTCAGATTAATCACCCTATTCATGTCCGTGGCCCAATCAATCCCAAGGACCGCAGGGTAGGGGTTGTTGTCATCCACAATCTCTATCACTTCAAAGTCATCTAGTGCGCTCATGCCCTCAATATCCATTGTTATTCCTTGTAGTCATCCCATGGGGATGATCTTTTGCTAGTTTGCCATCCTTAATTGAATCGAAGACCATTGCAGCGCAGGTCTCCCCATTCACTCCCATGTTTTTGTAAGCAAAACATTCGCGTCGGATCCTAGGTATAAATTAAATTGGTCCATTTCGTATTCTCCTATCTACGTGGTGAGTCTCATCGCACATCCATTCCTTGCCTTATGTTTACCAATCTTTCTAACTACGCACAGTTCACCCGAAGCGTTTTCTTTTCCGGCACACCTATTTATCAACTCCTGTAACCCCTTTACAACCTTGCTATCGTGCAGAAGCTTCATGCATGTTTCCAAGAAAGTAGTAAGCATAGAAGGATCCATTTCTTCAGCCGGCTTATCCTAGCTTCCTTAGAGGCCTCAGCGAAGTTTTTCTTTGCTTCCATAAATGTTTCGCATGCGCGCTCAAGATCAAATTCAACCTCCTTTTTTGGGGCTTTGCAAACCCACATACTTTCTTCAGGCTGCTTTCCCTTATCTTCTCCAGTTGTAACTCCATTTCACAGCACTATATTTACATTAGGATCCTCTTCGCGAGGCTCACCCCTCATCATCTGTAGTTTCTGAGTTGGTTGATGAGGTTGCGCCCTTTTCTCACGTATATTTGCTAATAGTACAGGGCAATCTTCAGTCACGTGATCAAATTGCGTACAATATCGACATGACAAACATGTTGGGTTCATGCATTCTTGTGCGTAGTGTCCCGTTCCTCCACAATTATAACAAATCACTTATCCCCGACCTCTTCCAGGTCCTCCTCCACCTTGGCCTCATCTGTGCCCCTGATATCCTCCTTGCGCTCCCCCATCACCCTGATCAGGAGGCTGTGTTTCTTCCTGAACTCTATACACAAGTGTTCTTTCCATCATCAATTCGTAGCTACGGAAATTGCGCTCATCATGACCTACCGATTGACAGAAGTTGCAAAAGAGTTGTTGTGGCGTCTGTACAAATTTCTGTAGCAAATGGCAATTGTCAGTCACATATTTTCCTGCTACCTGACATATAGCACACCATAGCGCAGGCCCTATTCTTGACCCTGCTTGAGCTTCCTGTCCTAGAGGCATTGGTCCCCCTGCTGCAACATAATTAGCGAAGACTGGGCAGTGATCCTTGTCATGCCCCTAACCTTTACATTTCAAACACCAAACCTCTTCGTGCACCTCTGGCCACACTGTTCTATCGTTCTTCAATCTTTGTAATTCTAAGCAAAGATTCTGCAATTGCGCATGAATCTGATGAACCCCCAGATTCAAATCTTGCATCGGGGTTTCATGTAGTATCATTGCGATCTCCAAAGCTTCTACTTGGGTCCTAATATTTTGTTGTGATAGCGCAACCCTTAGGTGAGGTAGGAGCGAAGCCACAAACCATTCACAGTGTTGCCCATATGTCAAATTCATGTTAGATTCGCAGATCATACACTTCAATCTCTGATCCAGATCCTAGGGTGTCTCGCCAGGCTTCATCATAATTCCTTTGAACCCCACAATTGATTGCGCTTCAGACTTAGGTCTACTGAATTCCTTATTCAACACGGTCTGTATATCTGCCAACACAACCAACGGGTTAGCAGTGCAGTACTTAATGTACCATGTTAGTGCGCGTTCTCGCAAAGAACTAACCAAAGTTTCCTTCTTCATTTGATCATATGTGATACCCTGAGCTTCCCATACAACCTTTGTGATAAACCAAAATTGGTTTGGATCCTCATTTCCCAAGCCCTTGAACACATGCAGCTTCACTGAATTCACCATAATGAATGGTGGTGGAGGTGGTGGTGGTGTGGGCAAGGGTGTAAGCGGTGGAGGTGAAGATGGAGGCAGTGTAGGTGGATGAGGTATTAGCAGGAACCCCTGTCTTATTAACTGAACAATGCTCTGAGGAGAAGCCTATGTTGCTCCCTCGTCGTCACTCAAGGGAGGTTCAATCAGCGAGCTATGTTCAGGGCCTATTTTTCCTCTGTTTATGTAAGTCCTTCCACTTCGCGTAGCCCCAAACATCAAGGTAACTACATAACCTGCTTTTCACACAATAGCATCTTAATCCAAGTATTTAGAGACCTTAAATACTTACCTCACTATCCCTTGAAGAAGCACCACTCTGCTTCGTTGTAACTAACCGAAGTATCGACCGCGAATTCTATCACAAATCCCCCTATGATACAATCGAGTCAATGATCAACATTGCACACGATCTTATCCTCAGAAACTTCCAATCTCCACACGAACTCCAGAGTCTAGACAATTAGACCATCTAGCCTCCACCTCCCTTGGCCATCTGCCAGCTTCATGATCCACTCACATAACTCAACTGGGAAGGAACAGAAAAATATTTCGTGTATCTCTATGTACATATATTTTTCCAACCACTGTTCTTTCATCAATTGCGGATTCTTGTTTTCTTGCGCTGCGAATTTGTGGATATTTCTATCCAACCAGTCTTCAATTTCTTTCTTAGTTGGATTCTAGTGATGCAACATCACACATCTCTTATGTAGATCCCATCCCCAACAATATAACCATTTGTTGGCTTGATGGGCCCTGAACCAAGTTCAACGTTAGTTAGCCAAGCAAATCCCCACACTACTAGCCCTTTCGGCATCAATCCGCAGAGCGCAAACTGAAGTCTCACCTGAAGCATTATGGGGGGATGCAGGAACCAAGTTTTTGCACCCTAAGATAGTAGCGATGTCACTTTTATACCTTTACTCTTCCTTCACGTAGATCGATAAGCCCTTTAGGGCTTATCGATATACTTTTCTTAACCATCCTTTGAACCTCCGCGAAGGTATACGACCATCCTTCACGTACCCTAAATAGATCAATCAGGCGCTTACGTGCCTCTGTAATTATTCTTACTTTTGTATTTACTCAGATTACCTTAAGTATCGACACTCTTAACATGTAATTATGATTATATTTGTGTAAACATGTATCTTATCTTATGTTCATATGACAAAGAGAAACATATAGGTTCACGCATCAGAATAGTATTAACACATCAACTCAGTGTTCAACATAACATAATCACATGCATTTAATAGAAGTAAAATACACAGGTAATTCCAGAATACTTATCTTTATTGATGATTTAGATCTCCAGTACAGACCCTGACTACCCTGCACTCACAGCTGCAGGGGTCCGCACACTCAACTGCAAACTTCTACCCTAGGCCTTTGTGCACTTAGCTGCAAAGCCTCTTTCCTGCACTAAGACTCTTCACCCTTAGCTCTCACAGACCCATTACATCAATGACTCTTCTAAACCCACTAAGGTTTGCCTTAAACTCTTCTAAGATTCTTCTTTTTATAAAATCCCATGGTCCGCGCACCATGGGTAGATCTCTAAAGCCGACATGACTTACACAAAATAAGCGTGGAAAACCCTTAATTACTCTTTACATCTCCACGCTCTGTGACCACAAAATGCGGAGGATTTACATTCTATCATACAAAATTTGGGCTTTCTGCCCGAAAACTTGGGCTTTTGACCCCAAAAGTGACTCTAGGGGAACTCGTTCCCAACAATGTTGGAGGATAAGACTCCACATGAGGTATGGACTGGTAAAAGACCCTCTCTTTGACATCTGAGGGTATTTGGCTATGATGCATATGTAGACATTCCAAAGGAGAAAAGAACCAATTTGGATAGTAAATCTAAAAGGTGCATTTTTATTAGATATGAGGATGGTTTAAAAGGTTATAAGCATTGAAACCCAAAAGCAAGGAAGGTTGTGTACAACCGAGAAGTGGTGCCTAGAGAGGTGAAGGATGTTATTAAACAAGAAGTCTTACTAAAGGAACCTAAAAAGATAGAGTTTGAACTAAAGGATGAAGAATTAAACTCTATAAGAGAACAAGAATCAGGAGATGAAGAGCCATAGGCTCCAGTTTGAGAATATGAGTTCGAGAGAGAAGGAAACCAAAGAGGTATAGTCCATTTGCTTTCTGTTCAAATTTTTCTTTATCTATTACTAATTATGATCCCATAATTGTCAAGGAGGTAGTGGATTCAGCGAATGGAAAACTCTAGAAAGAGGCCATGGTTGATGAAATGACATCTTTGGACAGAAATGAGGCTTGTGATCTGGTGGAATTGTCGGTTGGAAGGAAACCCAATGGAAGAAAATGGGTGTTTAAGAAGAAGATGAATTCAGAAGGAAAGGTGGAGAAATACAAAGCTCAACTGGTAGCAAAAGGTTATTCCTAGGTGTTGGGAATTGATTTTGGTAAAAAAATTCTCTCTTTGCCAAGTTCGATTCAATTAGATTAATTTTATTTGTTGTTGCTACTTTTGATTTTGTGGTAGAACAGATGGATGTGGAGACAATGTTTCTTCACGGGGATCTAGAAGAAGAGATCTACATGAAGCAACCAGAAGGCTTTGCGGTGAAGGGTAAGAAAGAACTAGTATGCAGGTTAAAAGAATCTTTGTTTGGGTTAAAAAAATCACCACGGATGTGGTATCAAAAATTTGAAACATATATACGAGGACTTGTCTTCACAAGATGAAAAGTGGATCACTGTGTGTATTTTAATTGGTGACCATGTTATTTATTTGGTCTTGTATGTGGATGATGTGTTGTTGATTGGAAATTACAAAGAAATTATCGAGGATTTGAAAACCCAATTATCCTCCAAATTTGACATGAACGATCTTGGTGTTGCAAAATATATTTTGGGCATGGAAATTAAATGAGATTTGGCAAAGAGGAAGCTCTAGTTAAACTAGAGGAAGTATGTCGAGACAATAATGCAGAGGTTTAATATGCAGGATAGTAAACCAATGAAGGTTCTCATTCATGTAGGTGTAATGTTATCTGTTGAACAGTTTCTCAAGGCACAAGAAGGGGAGGAGGACATGTCTCATCTTCCATATGTGAGTGTAGTTGGTAGTATGATGTAAGAAATGGTTTGTACTAGACCAAACATTGCACATGCAGTGGAAGTATTGAGCAGTTTTATGTGAAAACCAGGGAAGGAGAATTGCACAACAGTGAAGAAGTTTTTTAGGTAATTGCATGGCACTAGTGATTATGGTCTATGCTACCAAGGAAGACCAAGATTGAACATAGTTTTGGACATCCGTGGCTTTTTTGATGAAGATTGGGTTGGAGATCTAGATCGAAGAAGATCTACAAGTGGGTATGTGTTTAACCTATTTGGAGGAGCAGTCAGTTGGATGAGTATGAGATAGTCTATAGGGGATCTTTCAACTACAAAGGTTGAATACATGGACACCACTCATGCAAAAAAGGAAGTAATTTGGTTGCAGATTGTGTTCAAGTATGGGGTTGGTACAACGAACTATAAGGATAGACTGTGACAACCAAAGTGAAGTTTTCTTGGCAAAGAACCTTGTTTATCATTCAAAGACAAAACACATTGATGTTCAATATCACTTTGTGAGGGATATGGTTGAGCACAAAAAGGTGTTTCTAGTCAAGGTGGACACTTTGAAGAATGTTGCGGATGCATGGATGAAGTCTGTGAGCAATGAGAAGTTTTCTTGGTGTAGAGAAAAAATGGGCATTGCAGGGTTGGAGCAATGACTAAGTTGTCATGTGATCCCCTGTGTGGAAATAAAACAACTTATGGGAGTATTTTGGGTGCGTGTTATATTCTTTCCACGACTAACGATACAAAATGTACGTTGTGTCGGGGGCAATGGGGGGTTAACCCCCCTGCACAAGGTCTGGGGCAGTGCCCCAAGAAATTTATTTTTTATGCGGGCCCAATAATAGTTAGGTAGACCCAAGGATTGGGGGAGGACCCAGAGATGGCGGGAAAACCTACTCATGGTTTTGTTCATGGGTTTTGCACATGGTTTTGGGCATGATGGTTTTCTACATATGGTATTTTTTAGATCTAGTCAAGGGAGCTACGATTATGTTCTAATCGAGGGTTATGGATTGGGGTTTATGAATGATTTGACATGTATATATATGTGTTGTAACATTGAAATGAATATGATGGAAAATCAATCTAGTAGTCCTAGTTTTGGGATCCAGGGAAAAATATCTGTGTATATTTGTTTTATGTTCTCATCATTGTTTATTTTTATATTTTAAGAATTCGTTTGCAGGTAATTTCTGTACAGGGTTAAAACCTACATTTGGTATCAGAGCAATTTTGGCTTCAACGGGAAGCCTTTGTTGCTGAGGGGTTTTTCTCAGTGCTGTGGTAGACCTGTTTAGTGGGAGATAGAGATCAAGAAATTTAATAATCAAAGTTTTGAGTTGTGGAAGCTCAAGATGGAGGATTTTTTGGTGGACCGAGATGAGTGAATTGTTGTGGATCCTGGTTTGGCACCAACAGGAATGTCTGCAGAAGACTGGGGGAAGCTAGATCGATAGGCAAAGAGCACAATGCGAGAATCAATATTGTTGAATGTATCAGGGGAAGCTATGGTGAAAGCTTTGTGGGACAAGTTAGGTACTTTGTACTATTATAATTCTCTGGTGAATAAATTGTTCCTACGGGAAAAGTTTTATAACCTAAGGATGAAGGATGGAGACTTGGTGATAGAAAAACTGAACGCCTTTAATATTGTGGTAAGTCAGTTGTTATCTATTGATATTAAAATTTTAGATGAAAATAAGTGAACTAGTTTGCTATGTTCTCTACCAGATTCATGGGATAGTCTAGTTGCAATAGGTATCAATATAACTACCTTGAAGCTTGATGAAATAGTCTCATCCCTGTTATCAAAGGAGATGAGTCAGAAAAATATGGAGAGCCAGAATGGGGATACCTTGTCTGTAAGAGGATTTTCCCAGAAAAAAACCAAAAATAAGTCCTCAAGTGGGAGATCTATGTCTAGAGGGAGATCTAAATCTCTAAGAAAACCTGTAAAGGTATGCTCGAAATGTGGAAAAGAAGGGAACTACAAAAATGATTGTAAATTTAAATCTCTTGAGAAAGGAAAGGGATCTGATGATGCTCCTTCTGCAGATATGAACCGACTCAGATGAAGGTGGGTATGTGTACTTGGATTCTTCTTCAAGTGAAAATGTAGATCATGAGGCATGGTTGATTGACTCAGGTGCATCTTTTCACTTTACTCCCCATAGGGAGTGGTTTTGTGAGTGCGAGAAATATGGTGGTGGTTATGTCCTCCCAGGGGATGACGGGATGGCAAGAGTCATTGGGCGTGAAAAGTTCAAGTTGAAGATGCAAGGTGGAAGGATTAAACACTTCCTGGTGTTATGCATATTCATGCATTGGCCAAAAATATGATTTCTATAAGCAAGATGGATGATGTAGGAGTAAAAACAATGTTCAAGAAAGATACCTTCAACATGGTTTGGGGAGCAATGATATTGATGCTAGGAGTTTAGATTGAAATACTGTACAAGCTTCTAGATAGCACTGTTATTGATGGGTGGAATAGTTCTGTGGTTCCTGAAAGTGGAGAAAAAAATCTAGTGGTCTCTGGAGAAAAGACCATGCTATAACATTAAAGGCTTGGACATATTGTAGAGAAGGGCCTTCGAATACTTGATGGTAATGGTATGGTAGAAGTTATGTCTAATTTCTCTCTGGATTTTGATTTCTATTAACATTTTCTATATGGGAAGAAGGATCGGGTGAGTTCCCCTCAGGTACTAAGAGGGCAAAAGGGATATTAGAGCTTGTGCACAGTGATGTGTTTGGATATGTGTTGGTTCCATCACTAGGTAAGTATTTGTACTATGTCTCATTTATAGATGGCTTGTCGATGAATACATGGATATATTTCTTCAGGAATAAATTTGAAGTCTTTGATAGGTTTAAATATTTTAAGGCTCTGATGGAAAATCATACAGGGAAGAAGCTTAAGGTGTTGAGGACAGATAATGGTGGTGAGTTTTGCAAGAAGGAATTTGAAGAGTTTTGTAAGAAGTGTGGTATATCACGATAGACGACTACTCCATACACACCTCAGCAAAATGGAGTTGCAGAAAGAATGAAATAGACATTGATGGAAAAGGCAAGAAGCATTCTTAGTGGCGCTAGATTAGGGAAAGAATTTTGGATACATGCAGTAGATATTGCATGTTACCTGGTTAACATATCACCTTCGTCAGCGTTGGAGGATAAGACTCCACATGAGGTATGGATTGGAAAAAACCCTCTCTTTCACATCTGAGGGTATTTGGCTATGATGCATATGTACACGTTCCAAATGATAAAAAAACTAAGTTCAATAGTAAATATGAAAGGTACATTTTTATTGGATGTAACGATAGTTTAAAATGTTATAAGATTTGGAACCTAGAAACAAGGAAGGTTGTGTACAACCGAGATGTGGTGTTTAGAGAGGTGAAAGATGTTATTAAACAAGAAGTCCTACCAAAGGAACCTAAAAATTTAGAGTTTGAACTGAAGGAGGATGAACCAGACTCTATAGCAGAACAAGAATCAAAAGAGGAAGAGCCACAAACTCTAGTTTTGAGATTATTAGTTTGAGAGAGAAGGCAACCAAAGAGGTATATTCAATTTGCTTTTTGTTCAAATTTTACTTTATCTATTATTGATGATTATCCCAAACTATCGAGAAGGTAGTGGATGCAGAGGATGGTAAACTTTGGAAAGAGGTCATGGTTGATGAAATGACATCTTTGGACAAAAATGAGGCTTGGGATCTGGTGGAGTTGTCGGCTGGAAGGAAACCCCTTGGCAACAAATGGGTGTTTAAGAAGAAGATGAATGCATAAGGAAAGTTTGGGAAATACAAAGATCGATTGGTAGCAAAAGGTTATTCCCAAGTGCCAAGAATTGATTTCGGTGATATTTGGGAAATACAAAGCTCCGTTGGTAGCAAAAGGTTATTCCCACGTGCCAAGAATTGATTTCAGTGATATTTTTTCTCTTTTTTCCAATTTGGCTTCTATTAGATAACTTTTATCTGTATTTGTTGCTTTTGATTTTGAGGTAAAACAGATGAATGTGAACAAAATATTTCTTTACGGGGATTTGGAAGAAGATATCTACATGAAGCAACAAGGAGGATTTGTGGTGAAGGGTAAGAAAGAACTGGTATGTAGGTTAAAAAAGTCTTTGTATGGTTTAAAAGAGTCACCAAGGATGTGGTATCAGAATTTTGATACATGTATATGGGGACATGGCTTCATAAGAAGCAAAGTGGATCATTGTGTATATTTTAAATTAGTTGGTGATTGTGTTATTTATTTGTCTTGTATGTGGATGATATGCTATTGATTGGAAATGACAAAGAAATTATTCAAAATTTGAAGACCTAATTGTCCTCCAAATTCGACATGAAGGGTCTTGGTGCTACAAACCATATTTTGGGCATGGAAACTAAACTACATCAGATAAAGAGGAAGCTTTGGTTAAACTAGAGGAAGTATGCCGAGACAATATTCTAGAGGTTTAATATGCAGGATAGTAAATTAGTGAGGGTTCTCATTCCTGTAGGTGTAAATTTATCTGCTGAACAGTGTCCTAAGGCACAAGAAGAGGAAGAGGACATATCTTGTGTTCCATATGTGAGTGCAATTGGTAGCCTAATGTATGCATTGGTCTATACTATACCAAACATTGTACATTCAGTGGGAGTATTGAGCAGGTTTATTTCGAAACCAAGGAAGTAGCATTGGACAACAGTGAAGCAAGTTTTCATGTATTTTCCTGGCACTAATGATTATGGTTTGTGCTACCAAGGAAGACCATAATTGGATATAGTTTAGGACACTCGTGGCTTTGTTGATGCAAACTGGGCTAGAGATCTAGATCAAAGATATAAAAGTGGGTATATGTTTAACATATTCGGAGGAGAAACCAACTGGATGAGTAAGAGATGGTTTGAAGTGGATATTTCAACTACAAAGGTTGAATACATGGAAACCACTCATGTAAGCAAGGAAGCAGTTTGGTTGCAGATATTGTGTTCAAGTATGAGGTTGGTACAACAAACTATGGGGATAGACTGTGACATCCAAAGTGCAATTTCTTGGCAAAGAACCTTGCTTATCATTCAAAGACAAAACACAGTGATGTTCAGTATCAATTTGCGAGGGATATGGTTGAGGACAAAAGGTTGTTGCTAATAAAGGTGGACACTTTGAAGATTGTTGTAGATGCATTGATGAAGTCTGTGAGCACTGAGAAGTTTTCTTGGTGTAGAGAAACAATGGACTTTGTAGGGCTAGACCGATGACTAATCTCTCTTGTGAGCCCCTATGTGGAAAGAAAACAACAAGTAGGAGAATGCATTTTTTTTTTATATGAACCTAATAATAGTTGAGTGGACCCAAGGATAGGGGGGAAAACCACAGATGGTGGGCAGACCTACTCATTTTTTTTTGCATGGGTTTTTCACATGGTTTTGGGCATGATGGTTTTCTACCCATGGTATTTTGTAGATCTGGTCAAAGGAACTACATTTATGTTCTAATGCAGGGTTATGGATTAGGGTTTCTGAATGATTTGACATGTATAGTTATGTATTGTGACATTGAAAGGAATATGTGAAAAATCAATGTGGTAATCCCGCTTTTGGGACCTAGGGGAAAATTTTTGTGTATATTTTTTTATGTTCTCGTCATTGTTTATTTTTCCATTTTAAGAATTAGTTTGCAGGTAATTTCTTTACAAGGCTAAAACCTACAAAATTTAAGGTGGATGGGCTCGAATCTAGCTACTGCTTTTAGAATATGGTGGTCCAGTAAATAGGTTCTTCCTTTAAATGTCTACATTGTCTACTTATTGCTTATGTTTGGCAATCACAAAATCTTGTGGTTTTTCGAGACAAGTTCATACCCCCACCTATATGTGTTGCGAAGGTGATCACTCTGGCTCAGGAATTCAAGTCGAACCCTCTCCTTCCGACATAGAGGAGCCTGTGTATCCTTAAGTTGATTTTGGTTCTCCTTAGGGTTTCTTTGATGGTGTCAACTAGGGCCATCCTCCACGGTGTGGTGTCGGGGTAGTCTTTTACTTAAGTCACTTCCATTTCTCATATACATGATATGCCCTTGGTAGGGGTTGAATAATAAGGCCAAGTGTGTAGCCTTGTGGGTTTTGCTAGAAGTGGCCCAGAAAAAAGTGTTTCAAGTGTCAAGGTGATGGGGGATTCAAAGTTGGTCATTAATTGGGAAAACCACAAAGAAAGTGTAAACATAATTGGCCTGGACACTCATTTTTGGAGATCAAGGCTATCCATATTTTTTTTATCGAATCAGTTTATGCCATATTTTACATGAGCTCAACATGGAAGTAGATGGTTTATCCAAGGAATCTCTACAACTTCTAGTAGGTTTGGTTGGGCTCCATCAATTTGCAATTTCTAAGGAGATTGAGTTGATGAGACCAATCTCGCCTTTTAGCATTCTAATGTCTTTATGTACTTTCTTTCTTTGTTCTAACTTGAGAAAACGATGTCGACACGAGGTTTTACTCTCTTAAGTTTTTGGCATCTGAGCAATAACATAACATTCAATTATTTTTAAGTCTAAAAGAAGCAAAAAAAAGGCAGATGGTCAATGTATATATTTTAGCTCATTAATATATATGATATTTTTCCTTGGAAATTATATATATTATTATTATTATTATCCAATTTTAAGGTCACAGCCAAGCCAAACACCAAACTGGTGTACGAGACCCCCTTGTTTGTGGGATAAGGGACCCGCCTCCATGTGGCGATTTGATTGCTAAGTCTACGAATACATACATACTCTACACCCCTCTGGTTTTGCACTTGTGACCTCTTAAGAGGAAACACATGTTGTGAACTATTAGGCTCTCTCTCTCTCTCTCTCTCTCTCTCTCTCTCTCTCCTCTCTCTCTCTCTCTCTCCTCTATATATATATATATATATAGTTTTATTTTTATGTAATTTCACTGAGCTAAAAATGTTTTAATTAATAATTATATTTTTTATTTTTATTTTTATGTAATTTGACCAAGTCAAAATGTTTAGATAACATAACATAACAAGATAGTAAAAAATATATATTTATAAAATATTTTGATTGTGAAATGGAAAATGACTTTTGTGCATGTGGTATTGAAAAAAAACCTAATTACAAGTTAATAATATCCGTGGTAAAGTGAAGACGAATATGTCTTAAAAATCTTGTTATACTATAAGTACTTAGTTTTTATGTGCTTATCAATGAAATTTAAATATGGTTACAAAAATATTATTTTAATTTATATGGTAACATTGATCTTAATTTATAGCTACTATTTATATCTTATATATTTTAATGTGAGAAAAGGGTTTATACATATCTTAAAAGTAATTATAATCTTTTTGCTTTTAAATTTAATTAAAAAATGTTATAAAATTAAATTCAAATAAAGAATTTATAAAATATTTTCATTGTGAAATGAAAAATGGTTTTTGGGCTTGTGGTATTGATGAGCCATGGTATTGGCTCATGGTATTGTAACAAAATCTAGTTACAAGTTAATAATATCTATGGTAAAGTGAAGGAAAATATCTATGATTAAAATTATTGTTATATTGTAAGTTAATGTAAATGTTAAAGTTTTTATGTACTTATTAATTAATTTTAAATATGGTTACAAAACCATTATTTTATGTTGAAATTCATTCAGTGAAAGTCACATTAGTCAGTGTGGTTCATAGTTAAGACTAAGATGAAGAGCCTGATCAGAACAAGAGATTAAATAATGCTGAGATAATTCCAAAAACTAAAATAAAATAGTTAAATGATGAATTAAAAATAATTAAATTATAACGTTCAAACTAATTAATTAATTAAATTGATTCAAAATTAATACTAAAATTTAAAGATTAAAAAAAAAAAAAAAATTAAAATTATTCTTCCTTAAAAATCAAACCTAACTTCTTAGACACATGATTGAAATTAAAGAATAATAAAAATAATAACAATAAAAACAATAAATTAACTATAAACATTAAAAATCGTCAATAATAAATATAAATAATTAAAATATATTTAAAAAGTCAAAAATAAAAAGATAGAAACGGAAATAATATATATATATAATAAAATAAAAAATATATTAAATTAATGATTCTGCCTAATTGTTAAAGTAAAACCGAACAAACAAAGGTCAAAATGAAGAAAGAAAAACATATGATAAATCCGAGCAAAGGGATATGATTAATTTTAAATTTGAGTAAAGGGAATTTTTAGAGTTTGCTGGAGGACATAAAAGATGATGATGCGTGGAATAACGAAGTGCTATTCTAACTATTATTTCTATTTTCTAAAGAGAATATTTATCGGTTTGTTAAAAAGATATGGTCAAGATTAATACTACTTCAACCATCGTCTCTATTTTTATTTTTATTAGAGTTATTTTTGGTGATTTAGAGAAAAAAATGAAATTTTCTCCACCCTAGTTTAATTCTCATAAATAACATAATGAATATTAACATTATTTAATATATATATTCTTCATATAAAATATATAATATTTAACATGTGAAATATTTATATGATTAAAATAAACATATACACAACTTCATACTATAAAAAATATGTATTATGTTTTTGCAACAAATTTCATGCTATTTAATTTAAATTAAAAATATTTTGCATTAATTTTATTTAGCTTTAAATGCATACCAAATTTGTAACATGTTGAAATGCATTTGTAATGGTAGATAATATATTGATAATACATTTATACTGGTAGGTATTTGCATTTGATTTCTTATGGATTATATTTGTTTTTATAATATTATACATTATCATTATAATTGAATGGCCTATATTTAATATTAAATATTTTATATAAAGATTGTAATAATAATAGATAGTATTTGGTTGAGTTTGTATTGTTAAAGCATTTTGTTAATGGGAGGTAATGATGTTAATTTTTTTATATGCTCTTGGGGTTAAGCTTTGCTAATGAAGTAGATGGAAGTGATCCCTTTACATGGATTTATCTAGATAGTTTTCGCGGACGTAGCAGCCACCGAGTATGGAATTTGATGGGTTGGGGGCCCTTGGGGTTAAGCTTTGCTAATGAGGTAGCTCAAAGTGATCCCTTTACATGGATCTATCTAGATAGTTTTCGCGGACGTAGCAGCCACCAAGCATGGAATTTGATGGGTCGGGGGTCTATCTAGAGAGCTTTCGCAGATGTAGTGGCCACCAAACATGGAATTTGACAGGTCGGGGGTTTATCTGGATAGTTTTCGAGGATGTAGCGACCACCAAACATGGAATTTGATGGGTCAGAGGTGTGAAAACCATCAAATTTGGCAGATAAGTCCATTTTGAAATTCCAACCTTAGTAGCCACCAATCTTCTGTATCCCTAAACCACACATTAAAAATAATAATATAAAAATATAAATATAATAAAATAAAAATAATATTAATGTTTTTATAAATATTTTGATAATATATATAAATTTTTTAATTATAATAAATATTTATACTTATTAATAAAAAAAATTTATTAAATTCAAATATTTTAACAATTAAAAATATATATAATAATTTAAAATAGAATTATAGAAATAATCTAATATCTTAAAATCCCTTTCCTTATACCAGAACGGAACATATACTCAACAAATCCAACTTATTTAAATTAACCTTAATATGGTTACCATCCGTAATATGTGTAATATAAAAATTAAGTATGTCAGTGAAATACAATCCAAATTTAACTCAACAGAGTGGTGTGAATGAGTAAAAAAGTTAATAACTAGCATTTGCACCGGAAGGGTGCAAAGACACGCCGATAAGACTACAAAATGTAAGATCCTACAAAATAGTAGTATGGGCCCAATTGTAGTTTGATTCAAAGTTGTGATGACCAAGCATATCAAGGTCATCAATCTCCATGTTGTTTCCAGGGTGTAACTGAGAAAGGAATTTCCATTCATCCATGTCTACAGATTCAGGGGGGTTCGACATAGCATTAGTGGAGGTGTCATAAGAGAAAGGGGAAAGGGGGTCTTTAGGGGCATGGTGAACATGCCATGCAACATACACATTTCCTTTTTTTTCCCAATGTGAAATGATTGCTTCATCGGTGGAGCGAATGTCTAATGGGAGTATGCGAAAAGGGAAGTATAAAAGTAGTTAACGCGAATAGAAAGAAGTGTAACATGCATCAACAAGAGAAGGGATAGAGGAATAGCAAGGGAGGACATGAAAAATATTGGAAGGGTTTATTTGTTTCCATTGGTTATGTTTTCGGCGAGCAGAGAAGGACCTGGAACGTGCAACCTCAAGAAGAGTAAGTGTTTCAAGCGAAGGGGGTCTATCCATGTATGCTACAATGAAGGGTGGTGTTGGGAAGGGGGCACCTAGACCATGAGAAACACATCTAAAAACAACTCAAATAACATTGAGGGAAACAAATGAGAAACTACAAAGTGAAAGGGGAAGTTTTTGTAGCATGTGGCATGTTTCTTGTGCGCTGATGTCCCTATCAACTACTGTTTTTGTTAATATTTTTCAGACATCAATAAAAACAGGTGCTTTGGGGTGGACAACCTACGAGAGACATGACAACATTTGGCAATAAGTTTATTATTTTGTCTCTGGTTTCACTGCATATTTCGAGATGTAGTGGGGAAAAACAGGGTGAGACAATACTGGTTGGAAGTCGATGTTTTCTCTCCATATGGGTAACAAGTCAGAGTTGTGTATATTTAACTTGTCGTCATTATGAGCGGGGACATATTTATTTCACCCATTGCCATCAATCATCAAAGAAGATGTGGGATGCAAATCCCATGGAACTCCATAGCGTCAAACAAGAGTAGGACCTTTTTGCGAAGACAGGACGAGGGGTGGCATTTTGTATGTCGTTGAATAGAATTAACAGGGTCCTCATAGTCCTGAATGTGACAGGATGAAAATATCAATGGTGATGGGAGGATGCATGGGTCATGTTCTGTAGAGCATTGTACATAAGTTTCACGTTGTTCAGCAGGTTGAGGATTCCAAGCAAAAATGTGTTGATTGAAATAGGACTTTGCTCTATCAACCACAGCTTGGTCATGCCAATCGAGGTTGTCCATATCAAGTGTGTTTTTCATCCAGAGGAAACCATGTATGTGTGCAGAGATCTATGTTGCCACTCATACCTGAAAAGATGAGAAAGGAAAATTTGTGAGGCAAGTGTATGCCTAGGAAAAAAGCAAAGAGGAGAAGGTTGGTTAGACAAAAACCTGCACCAGAAGTCCTTTGCATGGAAACATTTTTGCAAGACCTCTTCGAGGAATACTGTGAATCGATAATGAATGTACTACGATGTAAGATGTGGATTCTTGATTATATTGTGGAATCTCCATTGAGACAACTCCGATGAATCTGGGGGGACTTCCAGGCATGACCATGTGCAGGTCATGCTATTTAGTGTCAGTTGCACTATGGGTGAAGAAGAAAGTGGGGCCACCTGTTTGTCTGATAATATTAGTGAGGTCACCTCTGAGTTTGTTCCAGAATGAGCATGTCCCCCTAAGACCCAAGGCACATAATTTGGTCAGGAAGCATGGAATCAGGCATGTCATGGAGGCATGCACGAAGGTCTACAACGGTCATTGGAAAGCCCTCTTCAAGGTTTCTTTCACAAAAATAGTAGCAGTTGCTTGACTATGATGCCGCAACATAAGATTTTACAAGTAATACCGAAATCTTGGGTGCTGGCCAAAACGATTATCATAGTAGTGTATGAGGTGCAAATCATATTCTTGCATTTCAACTTTTCTTAATCACAACAAGAGCACAAGTCAATGTTGTCTTCACATCACTAAATGATCTTTTGGCTTCAACATTCCAATTAATTTCATTGCCCTTCTTCAATATGTTTGTAATAGCTCTTAAAATATTAGCTAAATTTGGAATAAACATGCTGAGAAAAATTATTCTACCAATAAAAGACTGCACTTCTTTTTTGTTCCTAGGTGGATCAATTTTCATAATAGCTTCAATTCTACTTAGATCAATTCAGATACCATATTTTGAAATTATGTGACCAAGTAGTTTACCTTATTCTAAACCAAATAGAGATTTCTTTGGATTCAAGGAAATACCATATTTCCTACATTTCTCAAAAAATAATCTTAAATGCAGAGATGATCCTCATCAGTTTTGGAGAACACAATGGTGTCATCTAGATATATTACAATAAATATATCTTTTTCTTCTGCGAAATCAATATCCATTGCTCTCTGGAAAGTGGCCCCCGCATTCATAAGCCCAAAGGGCATCTTCACGTACATGAAGGTTCCCCATGGTGTCATGAAAGTTGTTTTGTGTTGATCATCAGGATGCACAAGAATTTGGTTGTAACTTGAAAGTCGTCAAGCAAAGAAATTATGCTAGAACCAACTACCTTTTTTAAACTATGATCCATTTTTGGTAAAGGGTAGTTATCTTTGAGAGAAACATTGTTTTGGTTCCTGAAATCCACACATAATCTTATTTCCCTTGTCTTTTTCCTTGTTGGCACCATATTTGATATCCATTTCGAAAACCTCAAAGGTACAATGATCTTGGCATCAAAAAAATTTCTAACCTATTTTTCTATTAAGGGTAACATAACTAGATTCGCCTTCCTTAATTTTTGTTTGAAAGGTTTCTGGTCCTCTCTGAAGGGAATAATATGTTGACTAATGTCGGTATGATATGCATTTAGATCTTCATATCCCATGCAAATACATCATAATATTATTTCAATAAATCAATGCACTTCTATTTTTCTTCAGGATGTAAAGACTTGGAAATATTTATAATCTTTGGATTATTTTCAGTTCCTATATTATAGTCCTCAACTTCAGATCCTTAAGGCTTTATCTTCGACTTTTCAGCCACATCATTAAAATCAAATAGTTCTTCTAGTGGCACCAAACCCCTTGGTAACACATTATATTTCAATTGTGGATTTCAATTTCTTCTGGATCCTTATCTACACTATTATCTGTATTAATATGTACAATCTCAAATTCTTCCTTTAATTGCAAAAAAATTTCTACCTGTTTATCACTACTAGAAACTTGTCAATATCTAATATTATAAGGGACAACTGATCTATGCTTCACTTCAATCTCATATTTTTTATTGGGATGGAATGGAATCTTACAGGTACTTGCTGAGATAGCCAGTGCATCAACTAATACATTTTGACTCTTAGGAATTAGAGACAATTGATACTCTAAAAAACAAAACTGCAAAAATCTAAGACAACATTTATGTAGGCCCTTAACCTAAGATGTTTAGCTAAGTACTCACCTTTGATCTGATTAATGATGAGTTATGAATCACCATATACAAAAATATTTTTAGCTCATGACCTTTTCAAAAGCCGCAATCCTAAAATGAGTGCTTCATACCCAGCTATATTTTTGGTGCATTGAAAATTAAGCTTAAGAATACCCCTTTGATATGATTATTTTTGAGTTTAAGACCCAAACACCTGCCCCTTCACCTTCTTTACTGAAAACCCAATAAAAATCCATATTCCATAGGGCTTCATCCTCTTCATATTTTGTTACAGTATTTGATTTCACATCCTTTGTTTTGCTTGATTTACTTTCCATATCTGACACTTCTTCTTCTACACATATATCATTGTATAGAAAGAAAGAATCCATGTCTGAATGCACATAATAAAGTGGGTAGTTATTAGGTTTGTCTTGGATTCTTACCATATATTTCATTAATGCTTCCCTATACAACCTCCTCTCTTGACCAAAGACAAGAATAATTGCATATGTCATGTCCATTTACAAGGTACCCTGTAACTTCTCCCCCCAAGATCTTGATAATAACATTCCATATTTGGGAGGTATATCAGCCACTACAATATCCATAACCACACCCTTTGCTGGGATTTGGGCCAGAGTCACACATAAATCCTTGATGAGACCTAAGCATCTTACATTGCTAGAATCAAAAGAGTAAAGGTCTTGTTATATCTAATCCTGGCTTTTCCATAATGACTTTAAGCATGAGATTGTGAAAAGCACCAGAATCAAGCATGGCATTGTGCAAAATGTAGTCATGAATGTCTAGATTGACATAGAATGGTGGCACATTACCATCCTATGAATTCCCTTCAACTCCAAGTCCAAATAATAATTTAGGTTGGTCATCACTTAAGTTAACTGTGTCTATTCCCTCCCCTAACTTTAGTGCCTTCATGACTTGAGTTCTATACACATTCTTGTTAATCAATTTCGCTAGAGGAATATAAATTTTGACCTTGGCTAATTAATTTTCAATACTGAAAGTAGTTTGAGGTTTATCTACTTCTTTAATACTTACATCTTGTTTTTTAGAAACTTCTTTTAGGGAGTCATCCTTTGTTTGGCTAGTGGAAGGTGTATCAATTTGAATCTTTTTGGGAGGGTTTGCTAGAACCTTTTTGCTTCTCAAATTGTATTGTTTGTGTACTTCCATAATAGCATTTTGGTATCCCTTTTTATAATCATCTGATTCTGCAAGGACAACTTCTAGTTGTAATAACAAGAATATATCATTTTCATCCTTGGTTAAGAAGATATTGTCTATTTCTCCTTCCCCAAAAATATTAATTTGATTCTCTTTAGGGTCATCTGCTATCTCAGTTTCTTCATTTGCATAATTCTCCTAAAAAGGATGTCTAATTTATTGTTGATTTGTTGGGGATCTTTGGTCTCTTTGTTGAATTTGGGGAGGGTTCCTTGTAAAGTTAGGATTTCTAATTTGTGAACCCCCTTGAGGTTCTCTTGGTGGAGCCTTGTCAATCAAACTCATTCTTTCCATCATCCTTTCCATTGTTTTAAACAGGGTGTCTAGCTTGGAATCTGATGAAGAAGAAGAAGGTTCTTCTTTGATGGTCACTCTTCTTTTAGCCTTTCACTTTTCTCTTTTGGCTTACAAATTTGTTTCTACACTAACAAAAATTCTTTGCATTTCTTATAGGGTAGCAATATTTCTCTCTCTCAATTGATAAGCCATATCTACATCAAGACCATCTGGAAATTGCATTAAAGCTAGCCCTGGTAGAGGTTGTATTGTTGCTGCAATATAATTGTAAACATTATTAAATATTGTGCAATAATATAGAACTGTTTCACCAGGAGCTCTCCTTAGACTCTCATATTCTGCCAAGATTTGAAAAGGATTTTTTTTTACTTACCATATTTAAAGAAAACTTCAGTGAAATTGTTCTAGATCTGTAATACTATGTGCTGGTAATTCCCTGAACCATTTTCTAACTTCCCCTACCAAACTCTCTGCAAAGAGCCTCATTTTCACATCATCGTCATCAACTTCCTCCCAGTTTGAGAAGTCATTCATCTTGTCTATGTGTTTTTGTGTTGTTATAGGCCCAGTGCTATCAAATTGGGATATGCATTGTCCATAATTATGTGGCACGCCATTCAACTGTGGCTAGTAAAACCAGAGGAGCATAACAAGCTACCATGACTGGAATTTGAGAAGAGGATGAAACTGGACTGGTGCTTGACGTTAAAGGTGATGAACAAGGTGGAATTATAAATGGGTGAGTTGCTATGGATGGAGTCTGGAAATAGATGAGCTGGGGATAGCGGAAAAATGAGAGACCACAGGGGAAGTCAAGGGTGAAGTAGAAAGTAAAACAACAGAATGTTGATTTTCAAAAGGTTCTTTAGCAGTTTTATTTAATTTAGTTACCAAGTCTTCAAACTTTCAAACTGTTGTAGAATGTCTTTATCATATTGTGAAATTATAGGTTTTTGTACTAAGATATAAGGTCTCAATTTAGTCTCATCTACAACTATTTCAGGTACAAATATTTCTGATTTGGTTCTGAAAAGCTTGTGCTCAAAATGTAAATCAAATTCAATATCATCAACTGTTATCAGGCTTTCTGGAAGTGAATTAGCTCTTCGCAAAGGAATATTGCTAGATTGGTTTTATGTAAAATTATTTTTTCTAATCAACTTCTCAGGATTATTTAAACTTTTAGGTGGGTTAGGATCTGTATGAGATCTAGTGTAAATCTTTTTAGGAGCTAGATATTCAAATAGATTCTTTACAACAAGATGTATATACAATTAAAACCCGGCCATGGGCGTTTTTCGACGGGGCCAAAACATCAACCTTCAAGGGGGGGGGGGGGGGGGGGGGTGGTTTGCTTATACGTCTCGGACCAGCATCATTTCAAAGTCAAATTAGGACTGGCGGAAGGAACAAATAATTTCGTTGAGCTTATCACTCTCAGACACTTACTTCATTTTACACTCGCACATAATTGCACTTCTATTCAGATCTTTGGAGATTCTAAAATTATCATAAATTGGTTCAATGCAAAAAACCAATGTCATGCTATATCTCCTCAAAATATTCTGAATGACGTGCACAATCTCAAAACAGGTTTTAACATGGTCTCTTGTCAACATATACACATGGAATACAATGAGGATGTTGACAAGCTTTCCAAGGAGGGCTCGCTACTTCCTCGAGTCATGTGGTTAATCAATGAACAACAGGGCACAAAGGTCTATCAATATCATCATAGACTATATAGAGACCAGGACTACTACAGGGCGGATCGCCCATAAATTATATTAGTATCTATATTGATGTCATTTTTTTTTAGTAATTGCATAGACACAACTATATGTATATATTTATATTTCTGATGATAAAAGAGACAAGTATTATTTTTGATACTGGAATGGCAAGGCCATAAATTTTGCTTTAGCAAACTATTGTACAAAGATCTAGACTGATCTTACAGATACCACATATGCCACAGGAATCTACTACATTTAATTTTTCTCTCATAATGAAAGATTACGATTTTTCCTTGGGAAAAATCAAGATGTATATACAATTTTGGGTGGAATTTCAGCCTAAATAGTTTCTACTTCTCTGTCCCACAGGAAATATATTTCAATTCCTGAAGTCAATATTTACGAGAGAACTATTTTGTTTTTAAGGTCAGTCCCCAATATGGTTTCCAGAATGTTAGCACTCCGTAATTTTCCTAGGATGAAGAGAGAAACCCAGAGGTAACCACAAAACCACTTTTAAAGCTAGGATCTAGCCCTTCTAGCTTTAGAGAGGGATCTCTCTATCTGATTTAGATTTCTGTTTTTAAAATATTAGGCTAGTTATTAAAATTTGAGGTGGGTTTTTCAAAGGTTTGGTTGAAAGATGTTGGAAAAGCCCATTGGGCATGAAGTCATAAAATTTTGAGTAATCAATAACAAAATGTAAAAGTGGTTGTAACAGGGTAGCGTAGGAAAAATCTTGGATCTTCTAGAGTGTTTGTGGTTTGAATAGTATGAATATGACTTTATTTCAATTAAATATAGAGCATACCGAGATGAATTATATACTTAATATCATAAAGAAAACATTGATATTGTTAACAAGCCAAAGAAGAGTACACTTAAGAAAATTTAGCCCTTAATCTTCTTGCAACAATAAAGAGGTAAAAAATATATAGAAACTGAGAAAATAAACAAGTTTACACAATAAAACACATCACCAATTTCTTGACATGGGAATCCTGGAACATAACTCTCTATATTTATGTAAATTGATCACTTTGAGTACAGTTCATGACTTACATCAACGTACAACTCTTTTATTTATGCATAATCCAACCCTTAGTAAGTCTTACTACAACATATTTATAGATTTCCTACTGAACTAACTTCGGATTCCAAAAGGAATATATTAACAAATCATATCCAACATAATTACATATATTTCTTAAACAGAACTAGAAAATAGAAGCTTTGGATGAATTCGTCTATTTGTTAAAAATTTGAAGGAAATTTGTTGCTGATTGTGCCTATTTTCTAGCTCCTTTCTGTTTTGTACCAAAATTGTAGGTCGTTTGTTTATACTTATTCGACCAACTCCAGTAATTGGTCCCATCGTTCTTCACCTAGGATAGAAAAATTCACCATGTTTCTAAACCTTTCATCTACCTCAGTGTAGGTTTGAAAAGTTGGTTTATTAAAAAAAATGATGAATCTCATGTTGTATGTTTGAATCAAACTGTAGGCCTTCTACAAATGCTTCTCCACTGATAGCTCCCTTTTCCTTTGCAAACTTAGACACATCTGCAACTATATTGCACAATTTACCCTGATAATTCTCTAATGGAATCAATTTTCCAGTAGAGTTTCTGAGAGTTGGAAGTCCTTTCTCCTATAACAAAGAAAAAAATATGTTAAATCTCTTGACCTATAGCTCCAGATCTTTTGACTTGTTCTCCAACTGCACCATTAAATTCTTCTTAGTCAAATTTTTTTGACTTCCATTACTGTATTTGTTCTATCTTGAATGTTGAGCTCTTCAAGTTCTTCTCTAGTTTTAGAGTTTAACATCCTTATGATCTTCTGTGATTCTTTCAGCCTATGTTCAATATTAGCTTTAGTTTGTTCCACTGCTACTTTGACTCTCTGGACCAATTCTTCTTGTTCAAGAATAATTTGGATGGAAGGACACAACTATGTAACATTTGCATTAATATTGTGCCAAATGCTACGTTTGGTCTCTGCCAACATTTGAATAATGATGGACTAGTCTTCATACTTATGAATCCGCTAAATTAACTTGAAGTTATTTTGTACTTCTGCTAAGTATGAATTGTCTTCCTTTATCTTGTTTTCTTCCATCTTGGTGAGTGTTGCTGACAATTTCTCCACCTCTTTATTTGTCAATGATAATCCCCCCAAAGCTTGAGTTAGCCTTTCTGGGGAATCTAAAACTGATACTTGTGTTGTTAGCTGGGTTATATTTTTGTTGTTGATGTTCTTATTGTTGATGTCCCCGTTGGCTCCAATTGCTCTTTTTCTTTTAGTGGTGCTTCCATGTCTTGTTCCATTTTCCGGATTTGAGCATTATGTTCCACTACTATTGTAAACAACTTCTCTTTCTCCATATCCAAACTAGTGACTTCCTTATCCTGAGGGTGTTCTGTAGTTGGAAGTTTTAGATTTTCTTGAGAGCTTGAATGTCTGCATTATTTATTTTGATTATCTCCTTTGTTTCCTTGACATCACTAGGATCATATCCTAGTTTAATAACTAAATTTTCTAATGTATTGATTCTGGTGTCTTTGGCCATATAGGAAATCCTCTCAATCTTCAGCTGTGAGTGCATATTGTTGATTGAAACCTGTAATTTAGAAGCAACCATGGCTGAGTTGGTTAGACTTGAGTAGATCATCTCACTTGCCTACTTATGCAAATCGATCTAATCGATTACTTGAACTTTTTTAGTATCAACTAAAAATATTGAGGCCTTATAATCTTTAACACCTTTTGGGGGTGACAATTTGGGTTCCAAAAAGGCCATTTGAAACTTCCCCTTCTCTGATTCAAAAGCAGGCAACAACCTGTGTTGAGTGGTGGCAGTTTGTTTCCAAAATTTTGAGTATGTTGAAGCTTTGAGAGCTTCATTCTTCAATTTTATCACCTTGTACCTTGTAAAAATACTTAGCTTTGTTCGAACCTGAGAGGTAGAAGAGATAGGGGACTCAGTTGTCTCTTGTACATATGGGAGAGAGGTGGTAGGAGTGCCTATCAAAACCAAAATAGTCTACTCCTATACATCCCTTTCTTCTGAAGATTCTTCTTGAATGGTAATCACCTAAGTACTAGTCTTGCTATCAGATTTGGTAGTGGTATGTGGATCATTTTTCCTTCTCATGAATAAAATAAAATCTGTAGCTTATGTTTCTGATTCTGTGGGAGACATGCTTTCCCTTAGCCTTTTGATTTATTTGAATTTAAGGATGGGAGTTTGTAAAGAAGATTGACTTACCATCTGCTCTTCTACTTCTTGTAATGTGTTTTTTGCCCATTCCTCTTGGTTAGCGTACTGCTCTATCTCTGGCCTTGGTGTATTTTGATATGGAGTACTTTTTTGTTCAACCCTCGGCTTAGAAATTACCCCCAAAGGATCAAAGGACCATGTGAAACTAGATTTGAACTTCATCTGCTTTAAAGTAGCCTCCACCTCCTTTGTTGCTGCTATGGTGTTTACAATGTAAGGGCCTACCTATGCCTTTAGCTTGAACTGTGCTTTCTTATTATTTGACACAAAATGTAGCTCATCCATATTTAGCATCTCTTTTGCATACTCCAAGGAAAAAATACCTGACTGGCACAAAGATTGGTAATCTATAAGGAGGGAGCTCATATCCATAAATTATGATCTCTATATTGTTCTGGTATAAATACCAGTCTCCAAAATTTGACTGTTTTGAGAGGTGCAAAACTTTCTTGATTTCCAGATATATTCTTGGTATAATATCACTACATAATAAACATAAGGATCTGTGAAGGAACTGGTCCACAAAATATGTATAAGTATACTCCTTTGAATTTTTCTGACCAAAGAAGTCCAATGAATAACTGACAATGGGTTACCCTACTCATCCGTCTTCTACAATTGAAACTTGAATTTGGCTGCTTGGTGAAATACCATGAGATACACTAAAACTGACTAATATTTGAATACACCTTCAGCTTTAAACTACATAAATGGATCGTGCATGGCATCAAATAAAAATTGACTATGATTAAATAGAACGGAAGGTTTCTGCCCAACTGCAAACACTGATAAGAATCCTAAAACTACCGCATCAACCCACTGGTCTATAAAACATCCTAGTAATCGAGTAACCATGGAAATTACTTGCTTTGAAATTTCTGGGAAAATGGAAACATGGTATGGGGGATTCGTTTTGGGAAATTCAACAATTTCCGGGAGAAAACATTCAAAAATATGGGCTCTATGGCGGAAATTAATATTTTTATACAATTCCATTAATGTATCAGTGGAAAGTGGATGCAAGGAGGCTTGGGGATTTATCTGCAAAGCTTGGAAAATACTCTCAAGAGAAATGGAAAAGACAACTTCATCATTCTAGGCAATCACTGCCTTTTTGCTGGGGAGGTCTATGAGATGACACCAGGTAGAAAAATCAGGGAAACAATGGGTTTGAGGGAAGATAAATTGAGGGAGAAAGGACTCCCATATGCTCAAGTTGTCGTTGTGATCAAGGTACTCCTGTTTTTCAAAATTATGGAGTTCGTATAGATCAAACTCACAATCAGTCTCGAAAATTTTGTATTGGGTATTGATTAGGGGAGTTTTATCAAGGTCACGGACAGGAGGGATCATGAGATCTTCCTCAAGAATCTTTCCTTTTCCCTTTTGTGCTGACATTTTCAATATAGAGTAAAACAAAGGAATAGGGTTACCAGAGTGCTTGTTTGGTTGAATTTTGCAGAGGGATAACTGACAAATGATGCTTGACAACTTGAGAATAGTTCAAGCTTGACCTCCACAGATTGAAAGAATGTTGACAAGGAAGGAGTTGCAGGTTTATGGGGGTTTTTTATAACGGAATTTGTGTGGATTACAATGGAATTATTACCATTTCAGGAGCGAAGACATTTAATTTGAAAACGGGTGGATTTGCAGGAGAGAATTTAATGCGCAACTTTCTTCTGTAATTTGGCGAGTCTTTTGGAAGTTCAATGGCCCAATGATGTGGAGAGGAAATGTCGTGGAGGAATGACATGGATGGCAAAAGGTAAGACAACTGGCATGAGCGAATGGGCAGAGGTGACGGGCGAAAAGAGTGAGGAGGTGACAATTTTTTAGGGGGGGCTAGGTGTGGTAAATATTTTTGGGAAGGGACCCCTTGAAAACCTTGAGGAGCCAACATGTTGTATGAGCGGTGTTTGTACCAACCCGCTTTTCACCCCCCCCCCCCCCGGGCTTCATTAAGCGTCGATAGTGTGGGGGGGTTTGAAATCTATCTCCCATCATTGATCTAGGAGGGGGTCATCGCCACCGTAGATTTATGCATGAGAGTTATCACAACATGACAAAACATCTTTTCATGCAATAATAAACTATACAACCCTAACGTTTATGAAAAATAAAGAATTAAAATTAATTTTATTGAGAAGTCAAGGCAACATTTTGACTGGCATGCCATATGTGGTTTTTATTTTTTTTATATTTATTTTTATTCTTTTATTTTACATATACATCTTTTTATCCCCCTTATTTTCTTTTTCTACTTTTTCTTCTTTTTTTTTTCTATTTTTTTATCTTTTGTTTTTTCTTTTACTTTTATCAGCTAAGAAAATCTAAAATGAAAAATAACTTCTTACAATATTCCAGTGGGATGCATAACTTATTAATTATACAAGACTCCTATATTTATAAGTCCCACACATTGTAATATCCCCAAAAGCAGAGCAAAAAAAATGTCATCAACCCGACCCATTATAGCCCCTTTTTCATCAAAGTTTCCGAAGTCAAAATATGATTAAAAAGAGCCAGCCAAGAAAGGCACTTGATCTTCAAGGGATCTTCCTATCTCCACATAGCCACACTCGAGACATCGTTAGGGCACAAACAAGGGGGACCAGAGATGTATGAATAAATTTCACTAGAAACAAGATTTCCACTAGTGACACGTCCACCCCAGGCAAGAGAATCATACCTCTCAAACAACACAATCCCTGCCTTGATGAGTTTCATTGTATAGGACTCCCATTTGACTTCGAAAGAAACTTTGAAACCCAAATCCCAAGCATGAGGCAAAGCAAAGGAGGGAAGCCGATTAGGGGACCGATGGTTAAGATCACCAAGATGGCAAATACCCAAACGGTGAAGGGAAAGGATGATTTTTGGGGATAAAGTATGATCACGAAACATGCATTTTGTTAAACAGACATGGACAACAACAAATAATAGGAAAGATAAAACATGCATTGCTATTTTTATTCACAAAAGATGTACATTTATAGTACAATATGGTGACCGTTGGGATTCACATCCCAAGGTCCCTTGGACTGCTTTGTCCATTCGGCTTCCACGCTAACCCTTTAGGATTAGGTGTCCAACATTCCCCCCCTTAATCCGAAGGGTTATGTATGAGTCCAAGAAAAGAGCTGTAATACAAAATGTGCAATAATGCATGGCAGCACTAGGCTGAATGTGCTCTATGAAATGTTGGTAAAAAAAGGGCGGTGGTTTAAGGATAGCCACCAACACTGGAACGCTTAGTGCAGTTCCCGGAACTCTTCCCAAACTGGCAAGAAGCTGAAGTCTTCTGCTAGAGGAAGTGATCCTATTGTTTTAAAGAGGGAAACCTTCAACCGTAAAAGGGAAGCCTCACCCCACATAAAAGGTAAAACTTCAACCTGAAAAGGAAAGTCTCAACCTGTGATGGTTTAAGGATGACCAACAACTCTGGAATGCTTATGCAATTCCTGGAACTCTTCCAAAGCTGGCAAGAAGCTGGAGTCTTCTGCTAGAGG
>APFE031402446.1:121708-136729 GCA_000404065.3 Pinus taeda | reverse complement strand
TTCTTCTTGCTGTAGCTATGATTCAAGCTGCAAAAATTCAATCTTTTCTTATGCATATTGTAGACATGTCTGAATTCTTGAGAGAGAGCCTTTGCTGATTTGTAATGTGTCATTAACAGTGGATTGTATAAGAGTTTTCATGAACTCTAATACTTCAGTAATTGTAGTCATTTTTCTCAATAGAAATGCACCACTAGAGACTTGTTTTGAAGTGAAAATGTACCCTAAATAATCACAATGCTTGCAACCAATAGCAGACAATCTGGTGCATAAAATGGTGATATCACCCCAACAATTAAAGCAATCTTCTCATTAAAATCTGTTGAGAAAAACAAATTTGTTTGTTGCACATAAATTTATGCCCAAACTGCACAAGTAAATTGAACAAGCAACATCTTTCAATTGGATCTTCCAAAATACTCCTTCACTTTCAAATCAGAAAAACTTCAGTAATTATAACACCATGCCTTCAATTTTGCCTTCTTAACACTTCTTACCATTTAATCAAACTCTGTTAAACTTGGCACAAGTCATAATACTTTGAAAGGTACACAAAACCCTTCTTTTGTGTCCTGTCCTAAGAAGTAAAATTTGTCGATTGAGCACTAACCATACTCATCAAAAAACAGCGATAAATATAGGTGGACAATACTCAATGTAAGAACTCATGCTTAAATAGTTGTGTACTCATTGGGAAAAGATTAAATTCATTCAGGTAAAAAATCTCATAGATAGTCATTACCATTAAAGAACCAAACCCAGTTACTTTTCTAAAACCTTAGTATCCATCCTTCAAAACATCATATGGAATGGGTGTGACTATCTCCAAAACAGCGCCCTTAAAACAACTCCCTCAAACATCCTTCAAAACATCATATGGAATGGGTGTGAATGTCTCCAAAACAACAGTCCAAACCCTAGACGAATTTCGCTGTCAAAATCACTACTGCACCAAAAATATCTAAAAGCTTCCAAGTAGCAGTCCAAACCCTAAAGCGAATTTCGCTCTACTCAAAATTGTTCATACAAAATATACTTAAAGGATTGGATTAAATGAACAAAGGCTGTAAGAATTGAACCTGGAACCTGGTCTGCTTAAAGTTTCTGAGGCTCTGGCGATCGATCCCGGGAAATGTAAAGAAGAAATTGATATATGTATATCTATCAATGAAATTAATCTGTGATTCGCACAACCACCGCCTTTAAACGCTTTTCATAATTTTCTCATCTCATTTTCTCTGTTCTGTATTACAATACTACTTTGCCAATGAAACATAGGAAATTACAGATCGTAATCGATGGCTGCCACAATAGAAGAGGCACTTGTACGTGCACCTGCACCTGCATCTGCCACTGTACTCCATCCAAGACGATAGAAGACTCTGAAACCGTGAAAGAGGATCTGCAAAGCCAAGAAAAATCTGTGAAGTATAATCATGATCCTGGTCGTCCAAGAAGTCTGGTCAGCGTGGGTGCCCACCTCCTTCAGCCTTCATCCATGGAAGAAAGCCATGGTGCTGCTGAACTCGAAGATTCTCAGAAGAATGCCCTACAAGAGCTTAAGCTCCGACTCAAAGAAGCCATCGACAATCATGAATTGAATGACAAGGTTTGCCTATGGGGAATCCCTCTCCTTCACACCATGAGAGACGAGAGAACCGATGTGCTTCTATTGAAGTTTCTCCGACCAAGAGATTTCAAGGTATCTGTTAAACATACATTTTAAAGAATATCGGACAGGAATGAGCAAAGGAGGCAGAGTGGTATGTTAGGAGCATGCAGGAGCGGTGTATGGTATATGTATCTATTGTATACCCTCCAACGTAATACGTTACATCGAAGAGCAGTATCGTGAAAGGAGGTGGCAATATGGAGAGCATTCAATAGTAATTCAACGACTTTCAGGTTGTTGATGGCGTATGGGGAGTTAACATAAGATCGAGATTATGAACCGATAGAGGAGGCGGTATGGTAATGGGAGTTATATATATTAAAAGCGCAGTTAATAACCATAGCTATTAAACAACGGGAGTGGGAGCTAAGTGGTAGGGTGGTTTCTGGTGCTACAACAGGAGGCATGCGTTAAATAAATATGGGACAACACTCAAACTTCAGGCCTCAACGCATAATCCATGAACAACTCAATACAATGCCTAAAACACCGTGTAGCCAAAAAAACTCAACATATATACCAACGTTCTTCAAAATAGGAGCAGCGTTCTCTGCCAGAGCAGTGTTCTCCGCCAGAGCAGCGTTCTTGCGTTACATATCAAAACAGCTCTGAGATGCCAGGCTAGCTCTGAGATGACAGGCAGATTTTAGAGCGTTAGAGTAGGTGGACAGTGAGGGAGAGCGTTTTTAGGAAAACGCATCTGATAAGATGTCAGACTCACAGCGTAACAGAGCGCAGGTAATGAGGGTAGGGCAGCGCTATTCAAGGCAGCTCACAGGCCACACATCATGGCTCTGATACCATGTTAAACAGACATGGACAGCAACAAATAATAGGAAAGATAAAACATGCATTGCTATTTTTATTCACAAAAGATGTACATTTATAGTACAATATGGTGACCGTTGGGATTCACATCCCAAGGTCCCTTGGACTGCTTTGTCCATTCGGCTTCCACGCTAACCCTTTAGGATTAGGTGTCCAACACATTTAATAACATCCAGTCCAATATGGACCTTGTCACCGTTACCCACAAGCCACTTGAGGTTTCCACAAAATGAAGATCTAGTAACCATCAAGCTTCTCCAAATATATTATTTCCTCCACTTGAATGCGACTCCCCCAACAACCCATTCTTCCAAAATTTGTTGTGGGAGGTATTTATCAAGGATAATCTAAATCCAAATACATTGATCATTAAAAACCATTGCAAGATCCAGATTGAAATGTCTCATATCCCTCATACCCCACCCACCAACATCTAAAGGACGAGTGATAGAATCCATCTTGACCAGGTGAATTTTTCTAGAAGTTCTTGTTCTGGACACAGAAACTTGGCAATAATAACATTAATTTTGTTGATTATTGTTGAAGGCACAAGAAAAAGGTGCATCCAAAACATGAAGATTCCTTGAAGGGCTGATTTTATCATGATCACCCTTTCTCCAAGGGTTAAGCACCTATGATGCCATTGAGATAGCTTCTTCTGGATTTTAATAACCAACCACTCCTAGTCAAAAATCCTATAGTTTCCAGGCTTGAGGAAACAACCCAAATATTTGAAACCATATGATAGAGAGATATTTTAATACCAAATAGGGTTTCAATTTATTCGTTGACCACTACATCCTCCCCATCAACGATAAGATTAGTCTTATCTTTATTAATAAAAAGTCTAGAGGCCCTTCCGGATTGAATTAAATTTGATGTAAAGTTTCCCATTCATAAAGCTTAGCAACTCCAAAACCAAGGACATCGTCCACAAAAAGTAAGTTAGTAGTTGAGATAGTGGAAGAGGCCTTACATCCAGAGATATTACCCCTCAATTTAGCCGCACCTACACTTCTACTAAATGAGTCCATTACCAATATAAATGATAACAAGGAGAGTGCACATCCTTGTCTCAAACCCTATATATTTTAAATAAATTTGTAGGGAACCTGTTGATTAAAACTACCATTGATGTTGACGTCACACATGCCATTATCCATCTCACATGATGGAAGGGAAAACTAATTTTATGAAGAATCATCCGCAATATTTCCCAATCTATTTGATCATATGCCTGCAGAAGATTTGTTTTCTTGAGGCATGCTTTATTCTTGCTTGATTTGATCAAGTGTATGCACTCTTGGGCAATTGCAACAATGTCTTGAATTTTTCTATTAGGAAGAAAACAAAATTGCTTTGAACATATTTATGGAGAAAGGATTTTTTAAACTCGGTTAGCTATAATTTTAGAAATCAATTTGTATACAGATTTGCATAGAGAAATAGGTCTAAATTCTGAAAAGCAACAAGAGTTTGATTTCTTTGGAATTAAGGTAAGGAAGGTAGCGTTTATATCACCTAATATATATCCAGAGGTACGAGATTCTTCTACCACTTTGATGAGCCCCAAAAATGGGTAATTATATGGGCTCATTTGGCCTCCTAACTCAGATTAATCCACCATTCTCATTATTTTATTGCATGTTTTTTATTATATTTATGCTAATAGAGTGAATTGGGTTAGTCATTATGCCGTGAAGTTTAATGTGTGCTTTATGCAGATTTTTGGTCAATTTTGGGACAAAGTCAAAGGATTAATGAGCATTTGGCAGCCAATGTTCGAGGAAAACAAGGGAGAGGATTTGTAGGAGGGTGTCCCCCTCATTTATGACTCCCTACTTTGAATCCTCCTTCAGAAAACTCTGAGCACAAGCAGCCACATTGACACATCAAAGGGGCAGCCGAGCAAGTGAAGAAGAACTATTGTCTATCTCTAGTCTTGGGAGCCGAGCCTCCTTTATTTTAGGAGAGTTGTTGGAGGCTCCAGTTGTATAAATAGGAGGGCTTAAGTGCTCAGTACTTTAGTTGGTTGTTAGTCAAATTTACGCACTTTTGTTGCAGCTCTTGCTCATCTCATTTTCGAGCTTATTTTTGTGAACAATTTATGTAATGTGACTTTTATTTTGATAATGGAGATGACATATTTTTTGAGCCAACACTGATTTCTTTCAGAGGGCTGAAACTCTTGGGTTAGGGCCCAACCCAAGCTGCCCAACACCTCTTGTTTTGTACTTATATGCTTTTGCTTCAGTTCATGAATTAATTTCTATTAGATAGATTCATTTTTCCTTGGTAGAATAGGTTGCTTTTGGTGGCTTACATAGCTGTTTCCATTTCAGTTGCTGAAGTAGGTTAGATAGTGGTAATATAAAGGTGCAAAAAGGCCATCAATAGTCCTTAACCTCCTTTCCTCCTTCGGGGACCATGAATTGAGGTCATGGTCTGCTTGCTGCCATAAAAACATAGTTTTGCTTTTCCCATGCAATTTCTCGTGTTACAATTTGATTCAGAGGTTAATGTTTTGCTTTAGATCCATTTTTCCATGTTCATTTCTATTTCTACAATAAATCTCTTTCCATGCTTTCCTGTTCATATAGCACTGTTTAGCATTTTAATCTTCTAGGTCAGAATTTAGGTTTAACATGAGATAATTCTGTTCTTGGTATAGCTGGCACTTTTCTTGCTCAGTTTTGGTATTTAGATGTGTAGCTTTCTTACAACACACCTCTGCTCATAATACATCAATAAAGTAGCCATCATCACCTCATTTCTCACAGGTTTCACAAGTCATTTACCGCCCTTCACGATTCTACCCTAATTTCTGCATTTTCCTCATAAGCTTCCCTCCTGCCTCTTGAACAAATCCAACCATTTTCTTTCCTAATCACCCTTGATGAACTTCAGACGCCTCAAAACCTCCCTCTAATATTTAGCTACCCTTTCCCACCATTTTTCCACCTTCAAAACCTTCAAAAACAGCTCTCGGCATCATCCTGTAGATCCTCCTATAGATCCCCTGCAACCTCTTGTAGAATTTCCTGAAAGTGACTTTTTGAAGTCTGATTGCAGAGAAAGTCTCCAGAAGGTGACCAGAGGCTTCTTAGGACTCCCCCACACCTTCCTCCACCTCTACAACCCCAATCTCGCCTTCCATCGCCACCAAATCTCTGTCACAAACACAAACAAATAAATTACAAGCATAACAATTTCACATAAAAACACTCAAAAACCCAAAAAGATGTTTTTTTCTCATTTCCTTCCAGAAGTAGCTTGAATAGATGTAAGTTAACTTTTCAGTAGTCAATGGCACTCATTTCATCAGTTTTCATCTCTTTTTCTGCAAAAGTAGGGATAGCTAAAAAAAATAGGGTTTGCTAGGTTTTGCTTTACATTCCAGTCTTCTTTCTCTTTCTGCAAGTAGAGTAGCCTCTGTAGAGTAAGCTTTCCTTTGTTTCATCACATTTAAAGCTTCTTCTGAAATTCATAGAATTTGGCTTGAGCTCCTAGTGATCTTGCACTAGCTGACCAAGTGACAGCCTACAGTAAGAAATAGTACTTGTGCATACAGCACGTTCGCTTCCAAGTTTGTTACAAACTACTGGGTTGATTAAAGTAAAGTAGGAAGCCCCAAGATTTGCAACATTCTTGTTGCAATACTGGTGCTCACTACTTTTTGGTGTCGTTGCCGGGGAAGCATCAGAGTATTTTGTGATTACTGCTTTCTTCTAATTTCTATTGCAACATTCTGCTAAGTAGTTTATTTCAACAAAAGTAGAGTAGTTGTTTCTTTTAGTTTATGCATTTCCTTTCTTTCATTTTCAATTCTGCAATTTCCATTTTAGCAAAAGTAGATTAGTCCTTTCAATTTCTGCAATTTCCATTTTAGCAAAAGTAGATTATTCCTTTCAATTTCTGCAATTTCCATTTCAGCAAAAGTATATCAGTCATTTCCTTTCTTTCAGTTCTGCATTTCATTTGCTTTCATTTTCAATTTTGCAATTTCATTTCAGCAAGTTCATGTCAATTAGTTGCAATTCGTTTGTTCAATCAATTTAAGTTTTGCAGGTATAAGCAGTGAAAAAACAAAAATCACCCAAAAAAGAGATTCCCTTTCATGCCTCGTAGGAACAGAGATAATTCAGGGAAATTCCTACCCAACACCCCCACCACATCACAAAGCCACCCTTCTCTCTTTTTCAGTGGCAATGATCCCGAAGATCCTTTAGGAGAACAACTTGAAATATTTGAAGAGCCAATAGGAGAAGAAGAGGAAGAGACATCTACCAACTACCTTATGAATACATTAAGACTGTCTTTAGAAACCATTCTAGGGCAACCAGAAAGAGAGGTAAGGGGAGTCAACCCATGGCTAGTACCTCCTCCTCTAGTTCATCCCTCAAAGGTGAATTTGGAAACATGCTCGAAGATTTGAAGAGTGAGATGCTACAGACTCTTGCCATGCAAATGGATACCTTACATATCAAATTCACAAGGAAGCAGAGAGGTCTTTAGCCATTTTTTGTCCTAGGTACACCAGAAGGCATCCTAGGAACGAATGTCCATTGAACTCTATAGAGGTGTGTTCAGTCCGCAAAGATCATCCTACAAATAATTGCCCTTCCTTGCTCGGACTTAAAGCTATATACCAAGGGGCTGAAGGAGCCACTGAACCACTCTACTTCATAAACCAAAGGAGGCCGCATGGACCTAGACCTTACCAGCAGGGAATGCAAGGGACATCCCAGGCATACTACAACCCCAATCAAGCCACTTCCATGTCTTCTTGGGGCCCCCCTGCTCATCCTCCTTGGTCCACACCTCCTCCTTGGTCATATCCATCTCAATATCATGCTCAACCAGCTGCTCATTCATTTCACCCCTATGCTCAGCCACAGCCTCAGTGGAATGCACCTCATCCAGGGTTGAGGCCCTAGTACAACTCTCCTCCCGCTCTTTTGCCTCCACCACCTGCTCAACCGCAACCATTGCCTCCTGCTCCACCAAGGAAACCCAAAATGCCTGCTCAACCGAACCCGAACCCGAATAATAGACAGGCTCAACAAGTATATAGTGGGGAACCATCATGCCCAACCTATGCTATGGAGATTCAGGAGATTAACCTACAATCTGGGAAGGTTCTCCCAGATAGCCAGCCTCCCTCTAAGGAGGTTGAGGAAGATAAAGAGGAAAGTGAACTGAAAGAAATTCCACCCTTTCCTGAGAGATTATTTGGAACAACACAACCTACCCCAAAAGAAACTGAACTTCAAGGAGAATTGAAACAATTATGTGTAAAGCTACCACTTCTCCAAGCCATAAAGGATGTGCCTATATATAACAAAATGATCAAAGAGAAGTGCTTCAGGCATCTAGGTAGGCGCAAGAGAGATGCCCCAACCATCAATGTCATAAGATAACTGTTCCGACCTGATGTTGGGGTAGGTAATCTGTCCGAAGTATCTAGACCCTGGAAGCTCAGTAGTCGATGTCCACATCAATGGCACCATGATCCCCCATACCCTAATTGATCTGGGGGTTGCCATTAATGTGATGACCAAGGACACTATGCTCAAGCTCAACCTCCAAGGCTCCTTGAGAAAGACCACAACAGTACTGCAGTTAGCAGACCACTCTACCATGGCCCCTGAAGGGATTGTGGAATATGTAATGGTCTCCATCAATTCTTGGGAGTACCCAGTTGATTTCCTAGTTCTCCAGCTGAAGGCAAAGCTCACTGGGTATCCTCTCATTTTGGGAAGACCTTGGTTGGCTACTGTAGATGCCTACATCAGCTGTCGAGCTGGGAACATGACAATCAAGAATGGGCATATGTCCAAGTAGCTAGTCCTATACCCTCCTACCCAACCTTTGTTCGAACATGATCTACCTCTTTGGTTGGAGGAGGAAGATGAGGATGAAGTCTATCGGCACCACTGTGTGCAGTAGAAGCTGCCATGGGGGGGGAACCACAAACTGAGGATGATCTCATTGAAAACTTGATTTAGAATCCACCCCCCAGTATGTTTCCACTAGAAGAGCTGGTGAAAGAAAACCAAGAAAATCCTTTAGTTGATTTCTGTGTGGCCAACTTGACCTCTCTCCGAGTTAAAAATATAGAGTTCTGCCCAGAAAGAACCTTGAAAATCAACCCATCCCTATCCACCTCTCAGGAGAAGGAACTGTGTAGCTTATTGAGAAACCATTTGGATGCCTTCGCTTGGAGCTATAAGGAGATGAAGGGAGTGCACCCTTCAGTCTGTACTCATCACATTTACATTAAGGAAGATTGCAAACCAGTCAGGTAGCCTCAAAGGAGGATGAATCCAGCTCTTAAGGACATTGTCAAGGAAGAATTACAAAAGTTACTGGATGCAAGATTCATCTACCCCATCTCTGACAGTGAATGGGACTCTCCTTTGGTGCTAGTGCCAAAGAAAAATAGTAAGTGGAGAATCTATGTCGATTATCGAGAACTGAACAAGGCCACCAAGAAGGACCATTTTCCTTTGCCTTTCATAGATCAAGTGTTAGATGGTTTGGTAGGGAAAATGTTTTTCTCCTTCCTAGATGGGTTTAGCGGTACAATCAGATCCAAATCAGCCCAGAAGACCAAGATAAGACCACTTTCACTTGTCCTTGGGGTACCTTTGCATATCAGGTCCTTCCTTTTGGTTTGTGCAATGCTCCCGCCACTTTTCGCAGAGCAGTATTGAGTATATTTTTTGAACTAGTTCATGATGCAGTGGAAATATATATGGATGATTTTACTCCTTGTGGTTCTAACTTCCAGGAAGCTTTGTCTAACCTGGGAATCTGTCCCTCAATCCGGAAATGAATCTGTCCCTCAATCTGGAAAAGTGTGAATTCTTGATGACTAAAGGGACCGTGCTAGGTCATGCAATCTCTCAACAAGGTTTACAGGTGGACCCCAACAAAATTGCCATCATCCAAAGGGTCCCACCACCTCAAAGGGTGAGAGATGTATAAAGTTTCCTAGGCTTAGTGGGATATTATAGAAGGTTTATTAAGGATTTCAGTAAGCTAGCCTCTTCATTGTTTGGTCTTTTGGGGAAAGATGTCGAGTTCATATGGACTGACAACTGTCAAGAAGCCCTAGATACCTTGAAAAGTAAACTTGTGGCTACCCCAATTTTGAGAGGTCCAAACTGGGCCCTACCTTTCCACATTCACACAGATGCCTCGAACAAAGCGATAGGAGTAGCCTTAGGGCAAGTTGATGAGAAGCTACGCTATGCCACATACTTTATAAGTAAAAACTTGTCAAAGGCAGAGTTAAACTACACTGTAATCGAGAAGGAACTCCTCGCTGTAGTCCATTCCTTAAATAAATTCAGACATTACATAAAATGCTATCAGACCTTCATACACACTGATCATGCTGCAATTAGGTATTTAATGAACAAACCAGATGTAAATGCTCGCATCATTAGGTGGTTGATTTTATTGCAGCAATTTGATTTAACCATTGTTAATAAGTCGGGTAAGGAAAATGTTGTTGCTGACTTTTTGTCTAGAGTAAATCTGCCTGCAAGTGAGGAAGGAATAGTGGATGATCAAATGCCAGATGAACACCTATTTTCTATCTCAGTACTCTCTCCATGGTTTGCTAATATAGCAAATTACTTGGTTTCAACACAATTCCCACCACACCTATCCTCAAAAGAGAAGAGAAAGATCATGAGGAAAAATGCCCCTTTCACCTGGATTATGGGCAATCTTTTAAAACTTGGCCCAGATCAGATTTTGAGAAGATGTGTTAGGGAGGAGGACGTTTTTGAAATTCTCCTAACCTGTCATGATGGGCCTTGTGGAGGCCATTTTGCAGCAAAGAGGACTGCCTTCAAAATTTTGCAAGCAAGATACTATTGGCCCACTCTTCATCAAGATGTGAGGAGATATATCAGTAAATGTGATCGATGCCAAAGGATGGGGAAACCTACTCCAAAGGATGAGATCCCCCTGCAACCTCAAGTGACTTTTGAACCATTTGAGAAGTGGGGCATGGACTTTGTGGGTCCTATCAACCCCCCTTAAAACCAAAAACAATACATCATTGTGTGCACCGATTATCTGACAAAATGGGCAGAGACAAAGGCAATCAAGGCAGCAACAGAGGAAAAAGTAGCTGAGTTTTTAAGAGAGAACATATTCTATAATTTCGGGTATCCAAGAGAACTAGTTACAAATGAAGGCAGTCAATTCACCTCTAATTTGATTGAAGACCTGCTCATCCATCATAAAATCAAGCACAGGACTTCCACCCCCTACCATCCACAAGCCAATGGATAGGTGGAAGTCACCAACAGAGCTTTGGAGGGAATTTGACTAAGGTAGTGAGCAGCAGTAGGAAATATTGCGTAGATCGATTGGTTGAGGCCACCTGGGCCTACAACACCACATGGAAGACCACCACAGGGTTCACACCCTATGAGTTGGTCTATGAAAAGAAGGTTTTGCTGTCAATAGAATTTGAATACAATACACTAAGGATGGCAGCTCAGCTAGACCTAGATCTCAGCCATGCACAAAGGGAAAGGTTACTCCAGCTGAATGGATTGGATGAACAAAAATTGCAGGCCCTTCTCCACACAGAATTAATCTAGCTTCAAAGGAAGAAATGGCATGACAGAAACATCAAGGAGAAGCAATTCTAAGAAGGAGATTGGGCGCTGCTATATGACTCAAGGTATAAATATTTCAAGGGAAAACTGAGGACAAGATGGCTGGGACTGTACACAGTAGAAAAGTGCAATGAAAATGGTTCAGTTCTGATTAGGACCATCGATGAAGAAGCCATTCCCATGTTTGTCAATGGGCATAGGTTGAAAATATACAAAAAGCCCCTCTCCAAGCAAGAGTTTATTGAAGATCTGAGTAAAACAGTGTTGGTAGTAGAGCAAGTCTCTGCCTCCACTCCACCCACTCAATAAAAAAAATAAATAAATGAGGACTCCAGTGAAAACCTCTATGAGGCGCTTGAGTCCCATCATTAGGCTAAAAACTTTTGAGGCGGCCCGGTGATGAAAAAAAAAAGAGAATAAAGATCCCTGGGTGAAAACCTCCCTTGGGGGTGCCCAGGGCATGCAAGTAGGGTGAAAACCTCCTGGAAGCGCCTTAGTTGCCTTTTCAAAAAAAAGAAGAAGAGAAAAACAGAAAAAGAAAATTGAATTTTTGAGTACATTGCAGAACACAGATGGACCCCAGGAAGCAAGGGGACATGCCACCAAGCCTATTACATATCCTCGAGACTCTTCTCCATCGTCTCTGATTCTTTTTTTCCCATCTCTCGGTGTCTTTCTAAGGACTATGCATCCTACAAGAAGCCCTATGTGTTCTATAGGAGGCTCCTGTAGAAATCACAGAGAGCTCGAAATAAAGCTAAATAAATGATTGAAGAGCTGAGAATTTTCACAGAAAGCCTATAGGCCATCCTACATCCATCCTCCATCCTAACCCTCCATCCCACACCTGCACCACCTCATTTCCAATTATTTATTTTCTTCCTGCAAATAAAGCACAAAAACCTGTTTTTCAAAAAAAAAAATCGAGGAAATAAAAAACAGTACCCCTACAACTCACCTACAGCCTACCGGATGCTTCTCCATTACCATCAAATTCTTCAAGAAGCTTCCTCTCAGCCCCTGCATAAGCCTCAGCTAAACATTTTAGAGGGAGAAGCAGCTACAGGAGTTCCTATAGACTCCTGTAGCAGCTAATCGCCTTAAAAATCAAGCTCCAACAACATAATAGGTGCAGCGACAGGTATGTAGAAGATGTACGAAGCAAGATCCAGCAAAGAAGCACCTATACAAAGCAGCTGAGCCACACATCAAGAAGCCACCAACATATGGTAGCAAGAATACAAACATGCAGCACCGGAGTCTGAGCATGCAGCAGCAGCAAACCCTCGCAGCACTGTAGCACAAACATTTCGACTTCCAAGTAAGTGTCTAAACTCATTCCTCTATTGCATCTGTGTAATTGAAAACTGCATAAACAAATGAAATGGTTGGGATTAAACCAGAAAGGTGTCCAGTTAATTGGCCACCCTCATCTAGTTTGATCGCGCTCATCCGGAGATCACACTGCACATCTGTCTATTCAACTCATGGAAAAATCTAAAAGTCAGGTAGTGGCGGCTGTTTTGAGCTCAAGCGCCAATGATGGCAAGTGACTGTGGGAAAAAATCATAAATTCTCATGATGGAACTGTAGTAGGGACCAACGGTCTAAATAATGGTAACGTACCCTTTTTGCCACCTCACCTCGTTGTCGAAAACCTCTCCTGTAAGCATAAGTACGCTCTCTCGAGCTTATTCACCACTTTTGTTTCCATTCTTATTGTCATGCCCTCGACTGCAGTGATCTCCCTGCCACCTCTAGAGCCTGAAAACCATCACTCTCTGTCATTTTCAGAGCTCCTCCGCTTATCGAGTTCTACAGGAACATTATCGGGTCCTACAGGAGCCCTTTCTACAGGAGGACCAGTGAGCAGTCTTGCAGAATAAAAAACAGGATTTTCATCCAAATTTGGGCTCGAAGAGGTAGGCTCGGTACAAACCCACCTTTCATTTTCATATATACGAGGGGTGATGTGATTTTAAGAAAGAATTGAGCCTGAAAAGGAAGAGGAATTGTATTCAAAGGTCTGCCTGTTTTTTTTAAGAAAAAACACAATTTTTTTCCTGTTCTCCGTTTCTGAAGTATTGACTCCTTCTCCACCTTGGTACTCACATATATGAGGGGTCATGCAATTTTAAGGAGAATTAAGCCTAAAAGAAAGAAAATTTGCATCAATAAAATTTGCCTGTTTCTTGGAGAAAAACACAGTTTTTTCCTCTGTTCCCTGGTTTTTGAGAATTGTTGTCTCCTTCTCCACCTGAGGTATCCCAAAGATTCTGACCATAATGACAGGAGGATTTATGCGGAAGGAACCTCTAAACTCAACCAGGCTACATGAACACCTCGAGGTAGTATCCCTTTTCACCAGAGCCAATTAGATGCCATTCTTTGAAAAACTTCGAGGGTATGATGAAGAAGTAATGGAGGAGTTTGCCCTGTCCTTGGTACCTCACTCAAAAACCCATGCCAGCCACTGTCAGTTTCAGGGGTCTCACCATGGAAATCACCCCAAAGTTCATCAGTAGGGTTACTAGTCTCCCACTTGGACTACCCTAGAGCAAGGAGGAAAAACCACTGGGTCAAGTTGCCAAGAAAACCTTCTTCCAGCTAGATGAGCATCCTGTAGAGGACAAAAATGGCATCAGGAGAACAAGTATAACTTACCGTTGGGATGAGGTCAGTTATCACATTATTAAATACATCTCCTATGAAGGAAGATACAACATATTTTATCGGTACCATTTCAAACTGTTGCATGAGTTATGATATGGCATGGATCTTCCTGCACCCCAAAAACTCAGTGTTCCCTATTTTCTCCTCTAGTCCCTTATATATTCCAGCATCAAATTGAAGCCAAGAGTTCCAGACCAATTGGCTCACCATGGGCTAATTAAATTGCTGGTGGAAGAGGCCCTCCACACCTTCACAATACCCATAGCTTGGGAGATTTTTAGAAATATGACAAGGGAAGATGATGTGAAAGCCCTCACATATGACCTCAGTCCATCTGAAAGTGAGGGAGAAGAACAAAAAGGGGAAGATGAGGAGGAAACCATAGAAGAGGAAGAGAAAACACAAACAAAGAAAGAGGAACCTGAAACATGGAAGGAAGAAACCCAAACTGAGGAAGAAAAACATGAAACAAATAAGGATAAGACCACAGCAGAGAAGAAGAAAGAACTTAGGACAAAAGGAAAAAGGACTAAAATGGAAAGGAAAAAGACTAAATCAGTGAAAACAGAGACTACAACAGGAAGGGAAGAAACTAAACAAGAAGAGGAGGAAATTAAAACAGGGATGGAAGAAACAAACCCTGCAGAGGCAGAAAAGACAAAAGAAGAAGAAACAGAAGCACCAAAGGCAGAAGTGTCTCTTGAAACACTGGAAAGGGAGGCAGCAGTTGTTCTTGCTGCACTCAGCACCCCAGTTAAGCCCAAACCAAAGAGAAAAAGGCAACCATCTATGTATTTCAGGGCTTGGAAAAGCACCAGGATAAAAATAGGGAAGCCACAGCCACCCTCAATAGATCCTATGATCATTGAAGATTCTCCTACTGCCAAAAAGGAGGAATCTCCATCCAAAACCCCCATCACCTATGAAAGAGGAAGCCCTAGATCTTCCACTTGGAAGGAAAGGATAAACCTACATGTTAGGCCCCTATAGTGTGACCCCTTATTGTTATTAGTACAACCCACTTATTATATTGATGTACCCATGTAGTGCCCATATTGTTACTATTGTGCCCCATAGAAGCCCACTATTGTTATTAGTGTGCCCTTACATTATTATTGTTATGTCGGCTCTAATTATGTCATGACCCCTTAGACTCCTATATATAGAAAGGAGGTCTTTTCATTTGTATCATCCAAGAATTGT
>APFE031402446.1:79759-96865 GCA_000404065.3 Pinus taeda | reverse complement strand
ACTTATTATATTGATGTACCCATGTAGTGCCCATATTGTTACTATTGTGCCCCATAGAAGCCCACTATTGTTATTATTGTGCCCTTACATTATTATTGTTATGTCGGCTTTGATTATGTTATGACCCCTTAGACTCCTATATATAGAAAGGAGGTCTTTTCATTTGTATCATCCAAGAATTGTTCATTTATGTAATGTAAAGGAGGTTGCCCCCTCGAAGAGTTTGAATTCTAAGGCGTTGATCTATCTTTTCTATCTTTTCTTGAGCTGGTTTCATAACACTACATGACTCTAAAACTATCCTACAGGAGGCACAAACCGCTCTACAGGAGACCTTGACAAAGATACAAGACACTGAGAAACTTGAGAAAAGGGCAGAAGAGCAGACCAAGGGGAAGGATGAAACAGTAGGGATACCAGAGCCTAATCCTCAACCTAGTTTAGGCTCTTATTACAACCTTCTGGAAGGAGGGAAAATCATCCCACAGAAGGTTGCAGTCCCTCTTTTCTTTGAGCTAGAAAAAGAAAGAGTAAGGAGCCACAGATGGATGCAAATTGCAAAGTCCACAGGGATGGAAGACATTGGACACATGGAGAGCAAGCTTAGAGAGATGGGAAAAGAGATGGCTATTGTAAAACATGCAGAAGCAATCAAAAGATCTCAATTGGAAGCAGAGAATGAAATGTTAAGAAAATAGTTGCAAGAAAGGAGAACCCCGGTAGAAACTAAAATGTTAAGAAAATAGCTGCAAGAAAGGGAAACCCTGGTAGAGACTGAAATGTTGAGACAACAACTACAAGATAGGGAAACCCAGTTAGCATGCATGGCCAACTGGGCGATGGAAGCACTTCAGTGCAGGCAGCCAGCCAAATCATATGGGGTATACCTCAAATATCAGTGGCTCCAATTCCAAATTAAGACTCTGGCCCAGAGAGGCACAACACCTTTTCAAGATTATGGACAATTCATGGATCTATGTGACCACAGTTCAGTAGACGAAAAGGCGAAGTTATCAAAGTTTTATTTACATAACATGGCCCTTACTCATATGAACCTATGGGACCCCAATGCTATGTTAGGAGACTTGCGTCTGATGGCCATGGCATCCTGGATGATTCATGAGGAGAAAATCGCAACATAAATCAAGAAGTTAATGGCAAAAGAGATAAATGAACCCTTAATGATCTGAGCTGAGCCAGCAGACCCCATGGCTCTCATCAGTGCCCACCAACACCTTGCAGATAATCCTCAAAGTTCCCCTAAGTACATCAATGATCAGGCCCATGCTATTGCACATTTTGAGGACATGGAGAGATTGTTTGGAGATGACTGCATTCATGCTTGCATGAGAAGGTGGAACACATTGCCATGTAGCCTACAGATTAGGGATTATCACTCCCCAAATAGGATGAGAGAAGCCTTGAGGAGAGTGCCACTGTATAAGCACTCTATGCGAAATTTGAAGGCCAATTGGATTGGCCTCAAATTCAGTCCTCCACTGCTGCTAGGACTACTGGAATGTGTAAAAGAAGAAGAAGAAAAAAAAAATGGGAAAAGGTGGATAGAAAGGCAGGATTCCATGATAAGGAGGAGGATATCACATTAGAAGCATGGGATGTCAGGGAATCCATCAGAGCCATCAAGGATGAGGAGATAGATTAGTTGCTCAGAGGATGAGCAACCCATTCAGTAGGGGGTGATGATAAGCCCCAGAAATGGGTAATTATATGGGCTCATTTTGCCTCCTAACTCAGATTAATCCACCATTCTCATTAGTTTATTTCATGTTTTTTATTATATTTATGCTAATGTAGTGAATTGTGTTAGTCATTATGCCATGAAGTCTAATGTGTGCTTTATGTAGATTTTTGGTCAATTTTGGGACAAAGTCAAAGGATTAATGAGCATTTCATAGCCAATATTCGAGGAAAGCAAGGGAGAGGATTTTTAGGAGGGTGTCCCCCTCATTTATGACTCCCTACCTCGAATCCTCCTTCAGAAAAATCGGAGCACAAGCAGCTACATTGATGCAACAAAGGGGCAGCCGAGCAAGTGAAGAAGAACTGTTGTCTATCTCTAGTCTTGGGAGCCGAGCCTCCTTGATTTTAGGAGATTTGTTGGAGGCACAATTGTATAAATAGGAGGGCTTAGGTGCTTACTAGTTTAGTTGGTTGTTAGTCAAATTTTCACACTTTTGTTGTAGCTCTTGCTCAACTCATTTTCGAGCTTATTTTTGTGAACAATTTATGTAATGTGACTTTTATTTTGATAATGGAGATGACATATTTTCTGAGCCAACACTGATTTATTTCAGAGGGCTGAATCTCTTGGGTTAGGGCCCAACCCAAGCTGCCCAACACCTCTTGTTTTGTACTTATATGCTTTTGCTTCAATTCATGAATTAATTTATGTTAGATAGATTCATTTTTCCTTGGTAGAATAGGTTGCTTTTGGTGGCTTACATAGTTGTTTCCATTTCAGTTGCTGAAGTAGGTTAAATAGTGGTAAGATAAAGGTCCAAAAAGGAAATCAACATGCCCTGACCTCCTTTCCTCCTTCGGGGACCATGAATTGAGGTTAAGGTCTGCTTACTGCCATAAAAACACAGTTTTGCTTTTCCCATGCAATTTCTCGTGTTATAGTTTGATTCAGAGGTTAATGTTTTTCTTCAGATCCATTTTTCCATGTTCATATCTATTTCTACAATAAATCTCTTTCCGTGCTTTCCTTTTCATATAGCACTATTCAGTATTTTAATCTTCTAGGTCAGAATTTAGGTTTAACATGAGATAATTCTGTTCTTGGTACAGTTAGCTCTTTTCTTGCTCAGTTTTGGTATTCAGATGTGCAGCTTTCTTACAACACACCTCTACTCATAATACATCAATAAATTAGCCATCATCACCTCGTTTCTCACAGGTTTCACAAGTCATTTACCGCCCTTCATGATTCTACCCTAATTTCTGCATTTTCCTCATAAGCTTCCCTCTTGCCTCTTGAACAAATCCAACCATCATTTTCTTTCCTAATCACCCTTGATGAAATTCAAACACCTCAACACCTCCCTCTAATCTTCAGCTAACCATTCCCACCATTTTTCCATCTTCAAAAACAGCTCTCGGCATCCTCCTGTAGATCCTCCTATAGATCCCCTGCAACCTCTTGTAGAATTTCCTGAAAGTGACTTTTTGAAGTCCAATTGCAAATAAAGTCTCCAGAAGGTGACCAGAGGCTTCTTAGGACTCCCCCACACCTTCCTACACCTCTGCAACACCAAGGTCGCCTTCCATCACCATCGAATCTCTGTCACAACCACAAACAGATAAATTACAAGCATAACAATTTCATATAAGAACACTCAAAAACCCAAAAAGATGTTTTTTTCTCATTTCCTTCCAAAAGTAGCTTGAATAGATGTAATTTACCTTTTCAGTAGTCAATGCCACTCATTTCATCAGTTTTCATCTCTTTTTCTGCAAAAGTAGGGTTAGTTGGAAAAATTAGGGTTTGCTAGGTTTTGCTTTACATTCCAGTCTTCTTTCTCTTTCTACAAGTAGAGTAGCCTCTGTAGAGTAAGCTTTCCTTTCTTTCATCACCTTTAAATCTTCTTCTAGAATTCATAGAAGTTGGCTTGAACTCCTAGTGATCTTGCACCAACTGACCAAGTGACAACCTGCAGTAAGAACTAGTACTTGTGCATACAACATCGTCGCTTCCAAGTTTGTTATGGACTACCAGGTTGATAAAAGTAAAATAGGAAGCCCCAGGAGTTGCAACATTCTTGCTACAATACTGATGCTCACCACACTTGCAGCAGCTCAGGCCCCATGATTACAAAAGAAGAGATATATAATTCAACAAGCCAACCTTTAGGCCTCGGGCTATGATCCTTGGTTGTTTCTTTCATCATTTGGATGAGCTCCTCTTCTAAAACAGGGCATTCCATAAGTCTAATTTCCTCCTCATTGACACACCTTGGATATAAGTTTTCCATTTCGACTTTTTCTAGGATATGGTCCTCCTCCTTTTCCTTGAATTTAAATTTGAAGTAGTTATAAGCCTCTTGTTTAATGTCCTTAAGAGAGGAGACATTCCTTCCTTTAGCATCCCTAGTTTTGCAGATTGTGTTTGCAGCCTTAAGTTTAGATGTTGTTTTGTGGAAAAATCTCATGTTTTTGTCCCCTCCTTTTATCCAGTCGACCTTTCTCTTAAGGCGCCATTCATCCTCTTAGGACTTGAGGATCCTGTTCTTCCTTTCCATGAGTTCCAGAATTGATTTTTTCTGATGGCCAGAAAAGAAATCAAGAATTTTTGGATCCATAAAAGAAGTTGTATGCCGCTCAATCTTCAATAGTTCCTTTGAATGGGGCTCCCTTTGATTTCCAATCCAGACTTGAGCTTTACCTTTAAGTCTCTTTAGTTTACAACTAAAAGAATCCATTTTTTATTTGTATTTGGGACTAGTAGGAAGATTCCAGGGCTGAAAAACTAAGTAGGAAGATTTCTCAGAGTTATAACCTATCCAAATCATTGATGCAGGATGCATAGATTAGGTATCTATGACATGATTGCAAGCAATTAGAACTCAAAGTTCCCATAAAAATCTACAGTATGTGTTAGTGTCGGTATCTTCATCCCTCTGTCAAAGATCAAATCCTCTTGTTGCATTTCATATTAGGTGTCTTGCTCAGTCAGCTACATTCCATTAGGCGCATGGATCATCTGACGGTAGTGGCTTCTCCTACATTTTTCCTCATGTCATTTACCTGCTGGCTCATATTTATTCATCAAAATTGTATACAGTCATCTTTTGTCTTAAAGATTGCAAAGGTTTTTGTTTTAGGGTTTCATTGTCATTTAGGTCTAGGGTTTCATTAGGGTTTCATCAAAAAGTGTTTCAAAGTGTCTAAGAACAACTAGCAGGCACATGAGGAGGTTCCAACATCAATAAATTTCATATCAAGTGAACTATTCAAAAATCATGAGAAATTAGTCAGTTACAACTACCTCTCATGTAAAAGTGGGTTTTGCAAACCAAAAATTTAAAAGCCTTTTGTATTTAAGTCATTTCTTCCATTTGAAAAGCTCATTTGCACTCTTGGAAGCAAAGCAAAGTTGTGTTGGTGAGAAAGTAAGAGAAATTGGTGAAAAATTGCCCTAAGACAGAGGCGCGGCACACATAGCAGGCGCGACGCATTGGGCCGCGATCTCCAGTTCAAATTCACATAGGCGCCCCGCATACACAGGGCGCGGCGTGTTCAGTTTGATGCGCGGCGCATACAACCGGCAAGACCGAAATCTTCACCAATTCATTCCAAATCACCCAATATGCTTGGATCATCATTTGTGCAAGTAGGTTGAGCCTCTATCACTGCTTTTCATCCAATTTTGGTGCTTATTTGATGGTAGTTGTCTTATGGTGGTTGGCTAAGAAAATCAAACCCTACCTCTCTCTCCAAAGAAAACAATGATAGGGTTTGTATCAAATATTGGCTGCCAAGTTATTCCCTCAATTTTCTACTCCCTCACTCCATTTTTCCTCATTTCCCTATTCCTTAAACCTACATATCCCTAAATTCACTAATCCCATATTCCAAATCCCATTTCCCAAAATCCAAAATACAAACTCCCAAACCTAGTCCTATACCAAAAGCTCCCAAATTACTCCCTAATTCCATGTTCCCTTAACTAAACCCTACCCCAACAGTCCCTAAATCCCTCACTGTTTTCTCCCTCCACAGTCCCTCATATCACTGTTTCCCTTGGTGGCAAAAGTCAAAACACATCACAAATCACCTTTTTCTCATCAGGATAGCTCCAAGATAGCTCATCCACTAGCAGAGATGGCATCTTATCCCTCATATGATTATGAAGAGGAGACACACAGTGATTCACCTACAAAGGTACATGCATCGAGGAGGCCTCATAGAGGAGGCAAACATATTCGAGAGGAACCAACCACTCTTGCTGAATTACAGGCCTGCCCTCTTGCCATCTCTTGTTTCCAACACCAACCCTGCTATGAATTTTGTGAGAAGGTTGCTAGCATTCAGTTTCATCATGAGTTGGCTCGTTTGTTTGTGCCGCATTTACATGATGGTCAAGTCACTCTAGCTGGTGTCACTTTCACATTAACACCAGAATCCATTTCACTAGCAACCGGTATTCCTAACATTGGAGAGCAATGGAATAAGAGGCAGCAAATTGACCGGCAGCATTATGAATCGTACGTCAAGCCCAGTTATTTGAGACAACTCAGGAGAGTGTTTCCTTTTCGGTACCTCAAAGATTCTTATGCTCCTTTGATGAAATTGATAATGAGGTATTTCAGCTGTGAGGGTCGGTTCTCCCGTTTATATGCTTATCATATCAGGCTGCTGATGTATTTTACCAGGGTAAGGATGATGAACATCCCCTACTTCATGTGTCAAAATATCGAGAAGATTACCACTCTAGTGCAGCACAAGACTCCTCAGCAGTAGTTCAACAGTATTTACCATTTTGCTCTCATTAAGATTGTGGTCATTCATCAGCTTGGCTTGCAGGGCATCACTTGGGAGGACTTCATCTCTCATGGATTTTTCACAGCTCCTCAGGGACGTTCAAAGGCTTTGCATGAGACAGGTGGACCTTCTTATCATCATGAAGGTTATGAGACACAGACTGCTAGTATGCGGGTGTTTATCACTTATTAGAAGGGCACTAGACAGTTGTTCGCAGTAGCAAAGCGAGTATTATCTCCACCTAGGGTGGAAGGGGTCTCGCTTTCGTCATCAACACCATAGGTTCATGACAAAGTCAAGACGCCATTGCAGGATGAGGGGCCTTCAAGTGAGCGGGACTTTATTCTCATTGAGGGTGATGATACAAATGTGGACCCGCAAGGCACAAATCTCAAAGAAATCATCCAGGAGCAACAGGCAGACATCAATGCTTTGTCCCTCAACTTGGAGAGGGCCAACTGGATTATTAAATATTTGGAGCAAAGGAATAAGCAACTTGAAGATCAACAAGCGATCATGGAGTTGTAAAACATTCGGGAAAATCACCAAGCTGCCCAAAGGAGAAGGGTGGAGTTCACTTCACTTGAGCAAGAGATCAATGCCGATCGGGAGTCATGGTTTGAAAGAGCCAATATCCACTTAGAGAGGTTTTTGGACAAGGCTGACAAGGAGAAGGCATTGCTGAGACATATGGTATATCATTATATGGCGAGGAACAAGGTTTGCACAGCGAGAATTAGGAGCTTAAAGGCAAAATTGAAGAAGGCGCCAAAGAGGCAAAAGGAGCATGAAGGACTTCAAATATTGGCTGAGTCTTCCTTGGCCCAACGCAATGATTGATGGAGAAGACTTAGCCCAAATTTAAAAAAATTTGGGGCATTTTTGAAATTTTTGAAAATTTTGGCACAAAAAACAGGATTTTTCGCCCTATGCGTCGCGCCACGTGGCGCTTGCTTTTGCTAGGAGCCCCCAAATCACAAAAACTCAACATTTTTGGATTTTGCATGAAAAATTATGCTTTCCTACCAATGGCAAAGAAATTTTGACAAGTTTTGAGCCCTTAAAAAGGTCAAAAACACTCAAAAATGACCTTACTACCCCTATTTTGACACACAGGAAGCAGTGCTGGGAGAACTGAATTTTGGAGTGGAAAATGGAGGCCAAATTGAAAAATTCCACTTGGGTTGGAAAGTAGACAGATAGTCCTTTCCAACAAGTACCCTTGGAGTTAATTTGGACACCAGGAAGGCCTCCAAAAGTGGGTACAAACAGGTGCTACACATAGAGAATCATGCGCAGCGCATAGGGGAAATTTGGCCCAATTTGACTAGGAATGCTCTGTTTTTCGCCCAACTTTTGCCAATTTGACTTTTCACATGCTTAGTGTTAAATTTTTGATGTAATTCAATGTACATGGATGGATCATGATGTAAATATGTCAAATTTTCACTTATGGAGGTAGATTCATCTGTTTAAAAGTTGTTTGAAACTGAATGAATCAGTTCCCTTGTTTTTAGAGGCATGCTGTTCCAATGCGTGATTTCTAGTTTTCAATTTAGAACTAGTTGAAACAACTCCTAAACTAGTGATCTCGACCCCTAGAGGCTAGGATGAGCTATGGTTTGTCTATATTATGTGGTTTTTCAGTCATTAGCATGGTTGGACTTTTGAGAAAGCCTTGAGCTTCATTGTACACTCATATTAGCATTTTGGCTAAGGAATTGAGACCAGGGTTTGCAACACTCTTTGGGTTCCCTGTGGCATCTGTTTTGGTACAATGCTTTCTTATGTACTTTTGAATTTACTTATGTGTTATGTATGTCATTTTCTCTCTTATTTCTTCTCAACTAAATCAAACAAGAGTGTAAGCAGAATCCATTGAAATTGCAGTGCTCTACTTGAGGTTTACTTTAGTTTCTTGATGTTTTTAGTTTTTTGGAGAGGATCCATGGTTTCTCTTGCCCTCTTCAACTCCTCACCTATCTAATCCCTCCATCTCATTCTATTTGAAGTGCCAAAATCAGTTGCCTACCTTGCCCCTTGAGATCTCTGCAAGACTGAGCCTCATTCCCCGCACCCAAAATCTGCCTTTTCATATGAGCCAACAAAACATCATTTTATTCAATCAAACTCTTTCACACATATACCTAGCCTAAGATCAGTATTTCTATCAGTCATCTCAAGCCCTCATCGATCATAATTTACTGAGATTGACCCGGAGAGAGCCCTCTCCTGACCTGGTAGGGCTAGCTACCATGTTAAGCGTGGTTTGATGTTGGCCCTGGTTCCTACCTTGCTCAGCCTGAGTTAAATCTAGGCTCTAACATAGTGGCGACCATATTGGGGAAGAAAATGTTTTTTTTTTAGTGTTCTTCATTTTATAAACTACAGACGGAGCCTGAAGATTAGCCAGGTAGCCTTCGAAACGCTTTTGTTTTGCATTAGCGAAAGTAGATAAAAGTTGCTTCAGTCAATCTCTGGTCTAGTCTTATAAACGAAAACATCTGGCTTACAAATTGCCCCAATACATGAATCAAGTTAAATCTGATTGTTGATGGTGGACAACAATCAGACACAGGAAGGCTGAAATCATTCACCTGGCGACTCCAGTGTTGAAAAATCCCAAGGTTCAGAATTTTTATGGCAACTCCACTCTTCAAGAAATAGTAGCCTGAAGGATTTCTTGGTGAATTCATTGTTATTGAAATGGTTTCACTGGATCGAAGGTATGCTCCCATGAGCTGAGATCAGATTCCAGGTTTTCCAAATAAAATTCCAAAGGTAAATTGGCAAAGGAATTTGCCTATGTTTAAAGATGATAATAGGAATGATGATGCTTTACATCTAGTTAGATTTCACATACATATTCACAAGTTGAAGGTTGATTTTCCTAAAGATTGCTTGATGAAGATATTCATGGCCACTCTGGAAGGTGAAGCCCAATCTTGGTATGAAAGTTTTCTGCCTGCTGGTATTTAATGTTTAAAGGATTTTCATACCATGTTCTTTGAAAGGTATAAAGAATCTTATCCATCATTAAATCTAGTTCAGAACTGTTGCAAACATGCTTATAGTTTTATTGAAAATCTTGAGAAAGTTTATGAAGATGATGACTTCATGGATGATGAGATCATGGAATCCCTGTATGAAAATCCATTTCAGCAGCATAAAGAGAGTGATACTTATCAAGATGATCAAGAAAATTTGCAGCAGGATCAAGATCTTAGTACAGTGGAAAATGATGAAAGAGAAGGTTTTATTTCAGATCTGTCCATAGAAGAAGACAGTATGCAGGGAATTCAAGTTTCAATTTCAGAATGCGACAAAGTCAAGTTAGCTATTTCAGACCTAGATTAAGATCGTGATGATCAAGAGTACCTTGGTCTGAATCCCATGAAGGAGAGCTCTGTTGTTGAGATCATCTGGAATGAAGAAGATAAATTTATTGACCCAAGTGTTCTCATTTCATTAGAACCAAGCCTGCATGAGGAGGTAATCTAGTCATTTTATGAAAAACAAGATGAGATCTTTGTTCAAGTAAGTGAAAAATCCTCTTTCGATAACTCAGTGGTAAATGATAATTTGATTGCCATGTCATATGAAGATGATCAACAATGTTTTCAAATTTCAGAAGATCAGGGAATTGAGGACTGTCAGTCAGGTTTTTCATGTTTTGAAATGTTATTTCAAGAAGACAATAATCGTTTGAGCAAAAGAAAACAAAAAGTATTATCTCCTTTGTCTGAAGATGAGATAGATCAACACCTAAAAGGTCATATTACATCCCAAGCTAATGTAGGTCTGCAGTGTGCACATGGTCAAGAAGGTGTTGGTGAAACTTCTTTCTCTTTTGACAATGATGACAGTCTTGACATTAGCCTTATAGATCAGCGAACAGATAATATTTTCTTTCATGAAAATGATAAGGCCATCTTGTTTGATAATCTTGAAGATTATTTTCTGTTTAAGAATGACCTAGACCATGTGTTGAAAATAATACTGAGAGGGGGGTGAAACGTACACTACTTCACTATGCAGAAACCTGTGTACATACGCATCTGTATCAATGCCAACTAGCGTATACACTTTCTTCAGTTGTTGAACCTGCATGTATACGCGCCTATGCCGCGCCAAACCAGCGTACAGATCTATAAAAGACAATTCTCCTTTTCAAGTATTCAGACATTATTATACCCAGTTTATCAGAGTTATAGATCTAATCATGCGCCAAATATAACAGATCAAACATCATATAATGATACTACTATTCAAGCCTTAAGATCTTGATTCATCAATAGAACTTATCCATCTTTAGCGTTCAGGTTCCTCCTTGGTTCAGATTCAGCAATGCACCATAAATCAATCACCAGTATTCCAGATCTGCTCCTCTTAAGATATTCAACACTTCAGTCGATACCCTTGCCAAATGATCTCCTTCCCTTTTTATAGTCTTAGGCCTTACTCAAACCATGGTCCAAAACCATTGAGAGTCAATACTAGGGACCCAATACCTGGGTTCAATCACTTTGAATGCAATACCAAGGACCAAAACCATAGGTTCAAATATGTCGGACTAAATACCATGGATCAAACATAAGTTTTCCCACATGTATGTGCTTTTTCTTTGCATGAAAGTGCATGCATACGCATACGCACCTTTTGATCGGTGATCCTGTGTGTGTACACAACTTTGCTAAGAGGAACCTGCGTATACCTTATTTTCTTTCATTCTGAGAGCCTTGAGCTGTGATATGCCCTTTGAGTGAGTTGCCATCAAGGACAACCCTATGCCATAGTGCCAAAACTGTGTCATAATGCAAACAATCTCCCCCTTTGGACTTGATGGCAACCCAAAGTCACTCAAAGTCATTCTCTCCCTTTGACATCAAGGGCAAAGGGTTATGCTCCCCTTGAGTACATGCTGAATTTTCTGCTCTGCTGTGCTGTCCAAGATCCCCCTGACTATAGGCAAGATCTGCAAGAAGATGTTCTGCAAGAGAAACATGACTTTATACACTATAAATGACCTTCCTACCACCAAAGACTCATACATACATCCATCTCCCAACCAAGTGGGAATTGACTCATCTACCCAATCAAGTGGGGATACACCAAGAATTTACACATGATAAAGACAAGAACATTACTTCATTCATCCCAGGCAACATGGGGAAACCAAGATAGGCCGTTACATGACCTTGATAAGAAAAGAAATAAATGACATAGAGATGAAATATCTACAGCAAGACTAAGGCAGTTATCAACAACCCACATCAGCAGTATCATTCAGACCAGCAACCACGATTTCGCTCTGCACCTGCTCCTCCTGAGACCAACAACTGTGAAATTGAACCAAGATCTTCTAAGATAATGCCAACAATGCATTATTAGAAGAATATATGCTCCCCCTGAACCTCTGCCAGATGATTTCTGTTAGACCCATAACAGTCTCTTTTCATCCTTAGTCTGGCCCCATTGCTTTTCTTCAAACCAGCATATACGCGACTGTACCCATAGAAATTGGAGTATGTACACGGATTACCCACCTGAAACTCGCGTACAACCATTAATCTCTAAAAACAGACAAGATTCAACAGCAAGACGATGCATCAACTACCCCCATCTTCTGTCTGAGGTATTCAAATGTCTCCCTGGGCAGTGGTTTGGTGAGTATATCAGCAACTTGTTCCTTAGATGGAACATACTCCAATTTGACCTTTTGTTCAAGCACTTGTTCCTGGAGAAAATGATACTTAATAGGTATGTGCTTAGTTTTTGAATGCATGACAGGATTCTTTGAAATACTGATTGCACTTGTATTATCACAAAAGATGGATATAGGTGGAGTACAAGTGATTTGATAATCTTGAAAAGTTTGCATCATCCAAAGGAGTTGTGTGCAGCAAGATGCAGTAGCTACATATTCTGCTTCAGCTGTAGATAAAGCAATTGAACTTTGTTTCTTGCTGAACCAAGATACTAATCTGGAACCCATAAAGAATGCACCCCCACTAGTGCTTTTCCTATCATCCATACTTCCTGCCCAATCTGCATCTGTATATGCATGAAGTGTGAGATCTACATCTCTAGGATACCATAAGCCATAGTTTTGTGTTCCTTGAAGATATTTGAAAATCCTCTTAACTGCTTGAAGGTGTGCTTCCTTTGGATTTGCCTGAAATCTTCCAACTATTCCTATTGCATGCATGCTGTCTGGTTGGGTCCCTGTTAGATAGAGTAGACTACCAATCATGGATCTATAGGTTGGTTGATGTACTGCTGTTGATTCATCATTTGTGCTGAGGCTGCATCCTGTTGCCATAGGGGTACATACTGGTTTCGAATCTTCCATGCCATATTTCTTCAAGATCTGCTTTAGGTACTTTGTTTGTGATAGAAAGATATTGTCTTTGTTTTGTTGGATTTGTAACCCAAGGAAATATGTGAGCTCACTAAGTAAGACATTTCAAATTCTTTTTGCATTACCAAGGTAAAGTTTTGATTCATGTCTTCTTCATTGCTGCCAAAGATGATATCATCAACATACACAACAAGTATTAGCAATTTATCATTATCAATTTTTATATATAGATTTCTATTTGCTGATCCTTTTGAAAAACCTTGTTGATGGAGGTATTTGTCCAGACGAGAATACCAAGCCCTTTGAGCCTGTTTAAGACCATAGAGTGCCTTCTTAAGTCTGCATACAAGTTTAGGATCATTTCCAAGGATGAATCCACCTGGTTGCTCGATATACACTTCTTCCTCTAAGTCCCCATTTAAAAAGGTTGATTTCACATCCATTTGAAATACTTTGAACTTATGAAAGCTAGAAAGCGCAAGGAACATTCTTATTACCTCAATTCTAGCAACTGGTGCAAAAGTTTCTTCAAAGTCTATACCTTCTTGTTGAGCATACCCTTTACAAACAAGTCTGGCCTTGTTCCTAATAACTTCTCCATTTTCATTCAGCTTGTTTTTGAATATCCATTTTGTCCCTATGACATTCTTATCTTTCGGTCTAGGAACCAACTCCCAAGTGTTATTCTTTTCAATCTGCTCAAGTTCTTCATCCATGGCCTTGACCCAGCATTCATCTTTGCATGCCTCTCTTACATTTTGTGGCTTAGTGGAGGAGAGAAATGCTAGATAGCTTGAAGCTTCTGAAATGGTTCTTCTTGTTTGTACACCTGCCTCTTTCTGTCCCAGAATTTGAGTTTCTGCATGATTCTTGTGAATGTACCTGGATGGAGTCTTTTCTTCTATCCTTATTTGTTCTTCTGGTGCCTCATGGGTTTCTTCTTCGTCATGATTTTGATTTGATGTTGAAGGATAGTCCTCATCATCTTTGAACTCTTCAGATTTTACTTGCCTAGGAGTGTTTCCTTCTTCATCAACCACTATATCAATACTTTCAACAATTTTTCCAAGTCTTTTATTGTAACACTTATATGCTTTGCTGCGGGGAGAGTAACCAAGCAGAATGCCTTCATCTGATCTAGGTTCAAATTTGCCAAGGTTTTCATCATTCCTTTTGATATAGCATTTGCTTCCAAAAATTTTGAAATATTTTACCGTGGGAGTCTTACCATACCAAAGTTCATGAGGAGTCTGAGTGTTGTTTACCCGGATGTTTGTCTTGTTGAGAATAGTAATTGCAGCAAATGCAGCTTCACCCCAGAAGGTTGCGAGAGTTCCAGACTCATTTCAAGCATAGCAGAGGCCATTTGTTGAACGTTCTGTTCATCCTTTCCCACTACTCCATTTTGCTGAGGAAGTTCCTTTTTAGTAGAGAATTCCCTTCTTATTCCATGTTCTTCACAAAATCGGAAAAATTCATCGAGGTAAATTCCCCTCCTCGATCAGTCCGAGGCATTTGATGCAATCTGATTCGTTTTCAACCAAGGATTTAATGGTTAACTTTTGAAAAGCTTCATCTTTTATACTTCATGAGTCCTATCCAACACATCCTTTGAAAAAGTCGTCAATGAACAATATGAAGTACTCTTCTCCTCGAGGTGACATCTTCCTAGTTGGACCACATATATCAGTATGGACAAGTTCAAGGGGCCTGCTAGCTGATCCTTCTTTTTCAGGGAAATTAGTTCTGGTTTGTTTACCAAACTGACATGATTTGCATATTATATTGTCTAGAATTCTAATGTCAGGAAGATCACGAACCACCTGATATTTACATGCTTTCCTTATCTGAGAGAAGCTTAGATGCCCCAATCTTCTGTGCCATAGCCAGTGTTCATCATTCTTGCTTAGATAACATTGTTGTTGCTATCCTCCTTTGAATACGTATAGATTATTTGGAGTTCTTATGCCTTTGATCATTGTTTTTCCTGCATCAAGATCACGAACAATACATCCATTTGATCGAAATATTACCTCAGTTCCTTGATCACACATTTGACTGACACTCAATACATTATGCTTTAAGCCATCAACATACATAACATTTCTAGCTTTGACCTTCTCTTTCAAACGAACAGAACCTTTACCTTTTATGAATGCTGGGGTGTCATTTCCAAATGAGACCTTCTTTTCCTTTTCTAAGGCACTATATGACTGAAGTTTTTCCTGATCACCTGTCATATGTTTCGAGCATCCACTGTCGATGTACCACTGATTTTCCTATCCTTCTGCATATAATGCTATCCCACATATTTCTGGTTATGGTTCTTTCTTTCTCCATGTTTTGGGATTAAATGAAGCTTGCTCCTTCTGATTTGTTTTCCAAAACCTACTCCTGCATTTAGAGTCTTCATGACTGAAGTTGTTACAAATAGAACATTCTATTTTATTTTCAAGAGCATAAAAGTTATTGTAGGTCCTTTTCATGATCCCAGTCATAATCCTTTGTTTTTGAGCTTCCCTAGTCATGATGGTCTTGTAGGCAACACATTGAGTAGCTTTGTGACCAAAGTTATGGCAAGAGAAACATTGGCCATTGAAGAAATTCCTACGATTATCAAACCTACCAACCAAATGATTGTAGTTTCTATTGACATCCATTCTTGAGGCAAATTGAGAATGATTTACCTGAGATTGGTTGAAGCTTCTGTTCATCCTTGAAGTTGATTTCCCTCAATTTACTTGGTAATCCTTGTTCATTCTTGAAGCAAATTGTCTTTGATTTACCTGGTGATCCCCATTATGCTTTTGCTGTCGATTGTCAACCTGTTCATTTTTCCTTGCTACATCAAGATAACTTTTGGAGGTGGATGGCTTCTATACTTGCTTCTGTGCTTGAGACGCTTCTTCAAAATATTCGATACCTTTCTTGATTAGAGGAGAACGTTGCACTTTGATAATTTCATCTAAAGTTTTAGATCCTTTAGCAAATCTAAGATTGAGGGCTTTTGTTTTCTCAATTTATTTTCTAAGTCCCACAATTTCACATTCTAACTCTTCATTTTGTTTATCTCTTTCAGCAAGTTGGAATGTCAGAGTATCTATGATCATATTCTTTTCTTCTAAACAAATTTTAAGTTTATAAATTTCTTCATAAAGACCTTCTTCATTTATAGCATCCAAGAAATCATCATCTTCAAAGGCCATCAAAAGTCTATCGTCATTACCTTGTTCATCTTCATCACTATTTGAAAGTCCATCACTGTCTTCATGAGTATAATAGCTCTTTTTACTTATATTCTGTTTTCTGTTCCATCTAACAGGTTCCTTACCTTTGTCTGGTTTATCTTTATGAGGACACTTTGCAGCATAGTGACCGACTCTTCCATAAGCAAAGCATTTGAAAGGCAGCTTACCTTTGAATCTTCTAGTTCCCCGTTGAAGGTTCTTGACAAAGTTTGATTCTTCCTCTTCTTCAGACATATGTCCTGGCTCATTGTAATCTCCTTTTCATGAGGCTTTGAATGCGGCTTCTCTCCTGTCTGATGGTCCCCCTTTTCTCATTTCGTAAGTGGTTAGAATTTCGTGCAGCTGAGACATGGTAAGGCTCTGTAGATTCTGCTTTTCTTCTATGGCAGAAACTTTTGAATCAAACTTAGAAGACAAAGATCTTAGAACCTTTTCAACCAAAACAACTTCTTTTATTTCTTCACCCAAATTTTTCATACAATTTACAATCTCATCTATGCGTAGGAAATAGTTAGCCACACTTTCATCATTGTAAATTATGAGATTTTCATATTGAATTCTAAGAGTTTGTAGTTTTGCTCGTTTTCCCTGATCATCTCCTTCATAGCTCAGAACGATCTTGTCCCATATTTCTTTTGCGGTTCTGAGCTGCATAACCTTGATGAATTCTGATTGTGATAGACTCCCTAATAGAGTATTGACAGCCTTTGCATTTGTTTCATACTGCTTTTTACCAACCGTATATGTAGGAGTTGTTGATGGAAATGTGTATCCTGTTCCCACAATATCCCAAACTTTTGTACCAAGAGATTGAAGATAGGCTGTGATTCTTACCTTCCAATAGACGAAGTTGCTCCCATCAAAAATTGGTGGCCTGATGGATGCCTCTCTTTCGTAGTTGCTCATGATGATAGATCTTCCTTCAAGTGGTCAAGCTTCTTTTGAAGGATCTGCTCTGATACCAATTGTTGGAAATAATACTGAGAGGGGGGG